>VXAZ01007116.1:3206233-3221382 GCA_013399875.1 Gymnorhina tibicen | reverse complement strand
CAGGCCGCGGCCGCCCGCAGCACCCGGCTCATGGCCGCCATGGCAGGGACTGGCACGGGGCGGGGCCGGCGGCGCTGCTTTCCGCCGCGGGCTGAAGCCGGCGGCCGCCATCTTGGGAAAGGGCAGAGCCTTCCCTGTGGCCCCGGCGCGGTGGGAGGGCACGGGGGCGAAGCCACGCAGGCGCCATCTTGGGAAAGGGCAGAGCCTTCCCTGCGCTCTAGTTACAGTGGGAGAGAGCGGGGTGAGGCCGGCGAGCGCCATCTTGGAAAAGGGCAGGTCCCGCCCCGCGCCCCCGGCGCTGTGGGAGGGCGCGGGGTGATGGCGGCAGCCGGGGCCATGGCCGCGCTGGGTCGGAGCTTCACGGCCGCGCTCCGACTGCCCCGGGCTCGGTCGAGACTCCCCGGGTACGCACCGCGCCGCCGGGACTCGGGCTCAAGCGCGGGGGGGACGGGCGCGGTTCCCGAGAGGAAGGAGAGCCCTTGGCGGGAGGCGGGTGTCCGTGTGTCCCGGTGTCCGTCCGTCCCGGCTCCGCCAGCCTGAGGGCTGCAGGGTGGTGCGTGGCCGCAGGCACCGTGTAAGGGCAGCATGATGCGGTTCCCTGCAGAGTCCTGCAGTCATTGTGCTGGTGCTTCCAGCGCGGGTGGGTTTTGTGCTTTCCCGTGTGTACGCGGCTTTTGCCATTGAGGCCACGAGGGAGGGCGTGGATTCGCCCTCTGTGGAGACACCCCTGGATGCGTTCCTATTTCACCTTTCCCAAGTGACCCCGCTTTGGCAGGGGTTTTGGACTGGGTGTTCTCCAGAGGCCCTTTCTAATCTTAAAAGTTCTGTGATTCTATCATCTACTCTTGTACAGCATAGCTCAAATTTATTCCTTAATTTTTAATTGTTAATTATCTCCGAGTATAGAAAACTGATAATTAGATGAGGGGGAGGAGAAACCACCGAGATGACATTTTTGTGGCTAACCAAACCCCTGCCTGTCCCCCCACACCTGATCTGTCTGTAGGACTTATGCCTTTGTGAATGAAACAAACATTCTCATTTAGCGGAATATTATTTTTCTTATCTTACATAGTTTTCCTTCTAACTTTTATGCAGGGTGGTGTTGAATCTGTACCACGAGAACCTACCAAAAATTGAGCCCCTCCATCAGGTGAAGTTCCTGCACACAACTGTGTCTCGGAGAGGTCTGGAGGAGTTTTTTGATGATCCAGGAAACTGGGGGGAAAAAAGTGTAAAGTCTGGTGAGTTATATTTAGCATTTCTGATAGTGATCTTTGAGCTGAAATCTGGGGTTTTTGCATCATAAAACTTACTTTTCTATGTATATGTACATACCTCCACTTGTGCATCTTTATGCCTGTTAATTTTTGCTGTATGTATTCAGTGTTTATGAAAGCAAATAGCAGTTGTGCAGCAAAATGTTTTGCTATAAATCCTCTGCCTTGCTCTGAAGTGAGAGTGTGCCACAGAAGAGATGTGCTTTGATGAAATACAGGTACTATGGAAGAAAACTAGTTCAGTGTAAAGATTCAGCTTACACCTTTCCTTGCTCCCAGCCTTTTACAAACACAAATAAACACTACGTGTAATTGCCTTTTTGTATTGTGTTTTAAAAGCAAAGCTGAATATCCTCAAGGATGGCTGTCCAAGCAGTAATATTTTTTTTTTAGGTGGTCCTTGTTCCCTTGTGTCAGCTGAGCCTAATTGAGGCACTTTTTTTATTTTCCAGAATAAGAGAACTTTGTTCCATTAAATTAATGGTGGTTTTTATCTTTTACAGGGGATTCATGGAATATAAAGCAGCTAAGGGGCAAGAGTAGTGAAGACTTGCACAAACTTTGGTAAGCAGGTTTTAGTCAAGAAGCTTCCTTTCTTTCAGAGTAGCTCTGCACTTTTTAATAAAGTGTGGCTGGTGAACTTATGATCCAGTAACCTTAGTCTGCCATAGAGCTCTGCAGGCTCCAGCCAGCTTTGGGCCTGGATCAGCCCCGCTTCTGGCTCTGCTCAGAACACAGAAGCTGCCCTGCAGGTGGCTGTAGGACAGCTGTGTCTAGTTCAGAGGGCTCAGGTTTGGTACAGACCCTCTGGGGGTTGTTTGAATTGGACAGACTTGGTTGTCAGTGCCTTCTGGCGGAGCTGGGCACTTCATTCCGTCAGGGTGCTCAGGCCTGCATTTATTGTGATTTTGGAAGTTTCTGAAGCTGGAGGTTGCACTGCCACTTCAGGCAACCTGTGTCAGGGCTGAACTTAATCATTACTGTGATCAGCTTTTTCCTTGCTTTGTCTTGTCCTTTTCCTGTGTACATGTAAGAAAAATCTGGCTCTGTCCAGGAAGTGGAAGACATCTTAGTGTTGAACTCTTCCCTCCCAAGCCTTCTTTGTTCCAGACTAAGTAAACCTGTCTCCCTCATTCTACTCTTTTGTTTATGTGAAGCCAGCAGGTACAGGATTTGGGATTACGGATAATAAGGGAATAACTGCTTAGCTACCCAGGAGTTATTTTTTAATTACTGTGCTTTCTGCTCTAGGTATGTCCTGCTGAAAGAAAAGAACATGCTCTTAACTTTAGAGCAAGAATCCAAACGACAGCGCAAGCCTATGCCCAGTCCAGAACGATTAGAAAAGGTAGCTCGTTCATACTGCATAAAAAATATAACTCTTAAGTAGAATTGCTGAAAGATCAAGTGTTTGTAGACTTGTTAAAGACCATTTTTAAAAAATTATTTCCCTGATTTTAGTGTATACATTAACTGCTCAAGTCATAGTTTGGTCAAGGCAGCTTTCTCATTGTCCAGTGGGTGTTGCTGGGGCTGTGACCAGACTCCAGTGAAAACTAAAATAGCCAACAGCCACTACAAACTATAAGCAAATCTTTTGTTTGCTTCTCCTGCTTCCTTCCGACCCCTGCCTCAGAGCTTCCTATACTTTTGCATCAGCACTGGATCTGGCTTTATGCATTACCCAGCTGGTCTTTAATCAAGTATCAGACTGTCAGTTATTTCATATCTGTCCTGCTCTCAAGATAGGTTTCTGAAGCACCCATTCCTTACTGTTCTAGTACACAGGGCCTGATGAGAGAAAACTCGTGATCAAACTCCAGCATGTTTTACCTTTGTTTTCCCTTTAAATTTTGTCTTTAAGTCTTTGAGAATTTTTAAATTGTCAGCATTGTTTTTTGTTGGTGCATCCTGAAACTATTTACCATTTCCAGGTAGAAACGTCTATGAAAAACATAGACTTGGTTGTCAGAGAAAGAGAAATTGCTTTGAGGCTTTTACAAACGGGCCATGAAAAGCCAGTCCCTGGCGAGTGGAGACACGACTTCTTGGGACGCACCTTCTGGTATGGCAAGCCTTCTTTTTTAAAAGTGGGAATTTTTCTTGTGGTGTGTCTCTTTTCCAGAACATCCTTATGTAATCGAGGAAGGATGCATATACTGTATAGAACACAGGATATGCAGTTACAAACCAAGCCAGCAAGAGCTGGAAATAAATACCCACATACAAATTCTGCAATCTCCCAGACCACTTTATCACTGTACTGAAACCAAGAGAAACTGGTAAAATCCCAGAATGAAGACAATGTATACATTCTGTAATGATTTTCATCTGTCTCCAACAGGTACAGCTACAAGGAATGGCCAATACCATGGCACTTGAACAAAAAACACAAGAAGAAAAGATTCTATTACTTACCTCTTGTGAATCACTTCATCAGGTAAAAAGATTTTTTTGACATTGAAAGTTATCTTCTGACCTGTTCCTGTCCTTATTCTACTTTAAAAGGAAAAAATAGCAGTAATCTGTTGGTTTTCAGCTACTAGACTGAAAATTAGGCTTTTTAAAATTACAGCTTGCTGTTTCTTTTTTCTGTTCCCACCTCAGTTACCAAGAGACATGGTTATGCAGTTGAACTGTAAAAGTAACTTCAAATACAGACTACCAAAAATCCTCCCAGAGGCTGAATTTATGTAGAATTCAGAAGCAGAGTAAAAATATTACTTTGCAGGCTTCTTTACTTATCAAAAGCAAATGAATACTGAAGTTGTTAATCACTGAGAGCCTCTATCTGATTGTGGGGGGAGCTCATAAAGGTGGCTGGAAATTAACCACGCCAACTTCTCTGTTTCAGACTCAGACTTGAAAAAACCTTACGGAAAAGGGCAAGGCAGCAAAACCTGGAGAGGACGAGGCAGAAGGTCTTGGAAAGGAAGTTCCCTGACCTTGCTGTGAAATCCCAGAGCCAGTAACAGACTGGAAGAACACTGCAAGCAATTGGTCAAGTGTCTGTGGAACATGAATTGTGTTTTGGAACCACAAACAACTCCACTGAGCATTCCAGAGAGTCTCCATCTTTTTTTGTTTTTAATACCACATTTGACTTTAATTAAACTTGTGATCTGGAATTGGAAAGCAGCTTCGGTGCCTAACTCAAATCATACAATTTCTCAGATTTCCAGCAACAAATGTGTTAGCCAGCTGTTACAAGAGTGAGACCTACATTAGGAACAGTGAAGAGCAGCCATGGAGTGCCAGCTGACAGCAAGAAGGGTAGGGGTAATATTTACCTGGTTTAGTTTAACAAATGTGCATTAAAACCAGACAGAAACATGAAAGCATCTGAAGCTCCCATGTGAGCCTTTTCCCTGATCATATTTTTCCGATATATTCTCTGATATATTTTTCTGAATATTTTCCCTGAGTTACAGGTAAGCTACCCAAGGTTGCTTTCTGCATAAAGGCACTGGTAACTGGGCTCTTCCACCTGCTGTGAGGAACTTTTTCCCCTGCTTTAAGTCTGGCTTCTTAGAAGGTATGAAATACTCAGCATGGGAACTTCTAACTATACGGTTGTCCTACCTAGATTTCTTTTCTTTGTTTTCAATTCAAACACTTGTGCAATGGTTTTTTTTGCAGAGTGCAAAATGTTTGAATGAAGACTGCAATAGTCTTGTATGAAATTGAAGTAGGTCCTGCTGCTGCTCTCAGTTCATGGAAACACCTTCACCTTTCACTTCCTGAAAGCTTTTAACCTCTGCATGAAGTGGTCTAGAAATCTAGACTAAAGTCACAAATACCAATCTTTCAGGAAGCAGATGTGCTCAGCAGTATAATCTGGTAAAACATCACTGTTATTTTTAACATAACTGCAAGGGAACCAGTACTGTTTCCTGTGAGTATCTATCTCCATCATTTTGACCTTCACTTACTCCTCTGCATCACACAATTCCCACTCTTTAAACTCAGAATCTTTACAGTGGTGAGAAAACCTCCAGAAGTGTTTTGCTCTCCCTATGCTGCTGGAATATTAACAGCTATTTCTACTGCACTGCAATTCTTTTAAGATAAACACAAGATAAAAGCTGATTTGACATAATGAAATCTAAGCACACCACTGAGGGAAAGCTTAAAAACACCACTTACTGCAGTGGGCTGAGGTACCAGTTCAGTTGATGTTCCATGTTCCACTTGAATGCAAACTGGACTGAGACTTCCACAATGAGAAGAGCTGGTGACTTGGATCACTTGGTGCAGCTTTGCAGTTTGCCCCATTTTGCAAGAGAAATATGGTTTGTCAGTAGCTTTGAAAATCTGTATCAAGCAACTTTGTCTCAAGAGCAACTCATGAGTCTCATGATAAGACAAAGGCAGACTGGTTTGATAAATTACTTTATTATTTGGAGGTAATGTGAAACTTTTCAAATAGAGGCCTCATAATTATTTACCCACAAGAGCTTTTAGGATACAAAAATGTAGCAGTACTGTTTATTTTTTTTAATCAGTTAAATGCTATTTGGTTTTCCACAGCTTTTGAGATAAGGAGCAAAACTTCATTGTGTCCCAAAACAGACCATCACGCCATTGTAATTTAAAGTAAGCTTAAAAGCAACATAGAGCTGCGTCTTTACAGCCAATGCCTGCTGAAAAAAAAAGTCAAGTCATCCCCATTCCTGTGACCCTGAGTGCACCTTCCCCCTGCAAACACAGGCACTTACAGACCCTGCTGGGATGCACACAGGGAGCCACACCAGCCATGAGCACACAGCAGCTGCCCCTCAGCTACAGCTCCCTGCAGCAGGGTCAAGCCACACACTGAAAGCTTCTGACTCTGCTCCCAGTCTTGGAGAGGCAATTCTTTGTCTCAATTTCCCTGTCTCGAACAAGTTTTGCTTCTCACCTACATCACAAAGGCATTAAATACATTCTTAGACATCAGGTGGAAAGCACTGCTTGCTTACTGAAATGAAACTGCTCCGTAACAAAAAAATTAGCAAACCAGTGCTTAATAAAACATTCACTCCATGGAATGTAACACTTCTGCGAGACAGTAAAAGTTTACACTAAAATAGATCAATGAATACAAACTTTCAACTTTTAAAACAGCAGAGTAACTTTCTCTGCAAGTACTCACAAGGTTGCTCAAATATAAAAGACCAAATTTTATTTTTTAAGAGAAAAATAAGAACAATTTAAGGCCAAAGTACCAGCAAGGAAGACTAGTATGTGAAAGTAGACAAGAAATTAGACAAGAAATATTTAATAAATAAGCACAGGCATTTGCAAGGTTATGCCTCTATCTATTAGCTAACCTGTAAAGCTGTTCCCAGGAAAAGATACTAGAGAAAATAGACATTTATACAAAATTATAAAATGCTTGTTACATGAATTATTGCTTTACAAGGGATGTAAACATCCTTTTCTATTATAGTACCAATTAGGTCTCTCAAAATTTCTAAGGTTTGTTAAAATGGAACTTGAATTATGCAAAAAACCCAATATAAACTTTCTACAAAAAAGAGTCCATCCCATTCCTGAGTATGCTAAAGCTATAAAACAGAAGGAGCACCGAGCAGGCAGCAGTTTTCACAGTAAAGAGGTCTAAGGACATTTTCTTTCTACACACTGTTTTCCTCCTTCTTCATATTCTTGTTTAGAAATCCACATCTGTTGGAAAGTACCCTACAAAAATAAAGAAACAAAACCAACACACAATAAAAAAACCAGCAGAACACAAAGGCAGGTTAATTGAAACATGGTTAGCTTTTCCTAGGAGGGAAAACAAGGAAGTCCTTACATTAAATGAGGTAATGGGACTTGACCTGCTTAACTGTCTCTTCCTTGACTTTTATTGCTAAGGGATTAAACTCAAGACAGGAAGTGCAGCACCAAATGCTGATTTCAGTCTCCCTTTCCCATGATGATAAATTAACCCCCACAAACCATTTCAGTACTCAGAAACTTGTAGACCTACACGCAGGAATATGATGCAGAAACAGGTTTGCTACTTTCATGGTCTACTAGATACAGTCTAGAGAAACTGCATGTATGTCAAAAATGGGAGAACATGGCAGGATATGTTGTCACTGGAAATGCTCACACCTCTTTTTAAAACAGATTCTCTTCACCTTACCATGAGGATAGCCAAGATTATGATTATGTAGCACAGACTCTGCAATGCACACTTCTGGGAAATCAGATGTCTGGGTGACAGTGCTGTTCAGCACAGCAACAAAGTAACACAGGTTTACTAACCAAAGAAGCCAAAATGGAGCCCCCAATCCACGAGCTGAACCTCCGCTCCACAGTTGTGTTGTTTGCTATCAACTTCAGGCGCATGCTCTGCACAGAAAAGGAGCAAAAACCAAAGGTCAAACTGTAAGCTGGTGACCTTTAGGGACAAGCAGCACAAGGAACCTGGTGTCTATACCAACATGCAGCTGAAAAAGGTCCATTTTAGTACATTTGCAATACTGCTCACCTGCCCTGTATTTAGAATTCAAAAACAGCCACAGTGGAACAGGAAATGCACCTTTTACCTTGTCTCCCAACAGCAAATGGTTAAGCCAAGGAATGGGGCAGGTGGAGAGCAATAATACCACAGTGTGTGCTGTCATCTCCAACACTGCACTGGGACTAAAATGACTAACATTGCTAGACTTAAGTCATCTAGTCTTTTTTGGACCCATTCATTCCTTTTGCTTCAAAATGCCTTACGGCAATAAAATCTTTGAATTTCAATGGGTTCCTCCTCAGCTATTACAAGCAGTGAATACATTTCTCAGTTTCTCCTAACATTCATCATTTCAGAGTCGTCACAAGCAGAACATTTTTGCTTGCATACTAAAATTCAAGAAATATCATAATCTATATCTAGTCCCAGATGCCAGGTATTAATACTTTCTTTGACATCAAGTGATTAACAAAAAACACATGAAAATATGTTACTCATAGGCAAAACCTGGTGATTTGTCTGCAGAATCGAGAAAAAACAATTGCCACAATGAAGTGACCTCAGGCAGAATGACTGAATGTGCCTCAAGTTAGTCAGCAACACTTCAGAAGGGAGACCATAAAGGGAAATACTGGCTGTTGCTTGGGGACAATTACAGAACTTAGGATCACAATCTGAAATCAAGAGCGGAGCAGTAAAATATTCATTCCAAGGTATATTGGAATTTATTCTGTATAAAAACTTTTTAAAAATTCTTTCTTTTCTTTAGAGAGGGAGGTGTCTTAACCCTGAAGAAATCTGTTCAGGGTCAGGTTCCTAAGAAAGTCAAAGCTATGATATCCTTGTGTACTGATGTGGCAGAAAAGTAAAATGGTAAATACTCAACGCAGTAATGGAAAGAGTTATTTTACCGGTGGAGTTTTCTGAGACAGCTCCCTGTTCAATCTGTCTGTGAAACTCTGTATTAGAGTGTTTCCTCCTGCTACAATCACACTGCCATAGAGACCCTAAAGAGAAAAAAACAACCTAGAGCATTAATTCTGAAATCATTTTGCGAACAGCCCTTTCTCACAATAGAGAGGGGTGGCATCAGTATGTATAGTCAACAGCAATAATACATTACTTGATGCCAACAGTATTACCTCTCCCAATTCAATTAATTATTTAATCACCTAAAAATATTGCAAGGCAGCTTAATATTAAACTATAAAAGGAAGACAGAAGCCATATGATTAATGATTCTAAATTATTTCACAGAACAATTTCTACTATGGAGACCCCTCAACCTACACATCTCCCCTGTATCCAAATTGTTGGGTTTTTTACAGCTGAATGCAACCTCAAAAGAAAACCCTGCAGCAGTTTTCTATCTCACTATTGCTGCAGTTGGTGAACACACACCATGACCCAGCCCACTAAGCCCTCCTCACACATTGGTTAACAGAAAAAAAATTTTGAAAAAACTCCCATGCAGAAAGACAGAACATTATTCTTAAAAATAAAGTTTTCCTTTAAAACTTCTCTTCCTTCTACTCTTTATAAATTCCATGTATGATGCCTAAAAATCTGAAGATAACACTCAAAGTTACAAACATAAATGCTTATCTGAAGCCAGTCCAAGCCAAATTATGCAGTGCCAGCCACAAAATCTGTACATCAGATCTTTAAATATGGGTAGAAACACTCAGTAAAAGATCCTGATTTAGCATTTTGTAAGACAAAACACTAACGGTACATATCCCTATACAAATACGTAATACTTACAGAATTATTCTAATGTATTTATTATTATCCTAGAAAATCCATATCTTCACTGTTGCTGTTCCAGTCCCAAAAACATGTATCAGGACAAAAATATCTATGCCTTAAAATACTGCCTGGCTGACTAACACTTACCGGCCTGATGTCTATATCACACATTCCAACGCTTGTTGTGACAACGTGGCTCACACCCAACATCGTGTTACCAGATAAACCCTGCAGGGAAAATTAGGAATCTACACATCATTGCTTCAAAAGAGCAAGGCATAGAAAAGCCCTGAATGAGTTGAATTTACAAGTATTCTGAAGAGGGAGCTAAGCATTTTGTTAGGAAAGGAAAAAAAAACCCTCCTATTTTCCCAATCAGTTCATCACCACCCATTCTGAACATTTCATCCTTCCCTTGCCCAGCCATAATTCAAGATAGGCAAATTCTACCCCCAGGAGAACCCCACAGTGCAAATACAATCAAATCATGAAATTAAAAACATCATACAAAAGGAAGCCAAGCGACAACCCAGTCACGTAAAGCCTTCCAATCACAGCTATCACAGTGGTTTTACCTTTACATTGGAAGGGTCAAACAACCCCTCGGGAATTTTCAGACGCTCAGCACCGAAGTCACAGTTGTAGCCATTGGGGAACTCGTAATGAACTGTTGGCATCTGCGCTGCTACCCTGGAGCATCAGGCAGAAAGCAACACATTAAAGTGCTCTCTAAACAGGATGTCAAGTTATCTAAGCAATGTTATAAACTACAGTTCCAATGGGAATATTGTGATTGATAAGATTTACAAGTTCCAGTAATATTTATTATGATCTCATCTTGGAGTATTAAACAAAAAACTATCACCTGGATTTATGCAGTATTCCTACTTTCACAAATAAACAGTTTTTAGATAAAACCTTTTTCCATAACAAAAGCAGCCAAGAGCAATGAACAGGCTGAGTACCCCATGCACAACTGGTAACTGATTTTACAAGAAAGAAGAAAGTAACGTACTGTTCGTCATAGGTTGAATCTGATACTTGGAGGACAGAAGCCTGGAAGTCCTGAATGACACACTGTGGAGTTAAAAATAACATGAATTTATATGAATTTTAGTCTTCAATTTTATAAAATTTATAGAATTGGTACTAGCTTTTCAAAGATTTTCTAGTCCTTCAAGAGAAAACGCTGATATACTTGCAATATATACTTGCAGTATAGTTATTATTTATGGAACACTCAGGGGAGGTGAAAGGTGGGAGGAATGACCTACTTACATTACACATGTAGTTGTGCCAAGACCTGGTGACCTGGGGCAACTTCTCTTTTCTCTTCCAATTTGCTGGTGACCCCTCACGAACTGCCTCCTGAGATTGTAGGGCACACAATCATCAGGTAAACATTTAAGCCTCTCCCCAAGAAAACACTTACTAAATAAAGTTACTTTCCCACCTTTGAAGCAATCATATATGGAGGAATTATCTCTATGTTCATTTCCTGAAACAATTCCCGGCACTGCATAGTGATAAAGTCTCCTGCAAGTGGTGATTTTACAATACCTAGAAGGCAAAGAGGGGATCCAAAATAAAAACCAAAACAACTAACCTGGAAAAGTATCCAAATTATGAATAGAGTCTCCCAACTTTTTGTCAGTGAACACTATTAAGTTTTTTTCCTTTTAAAAGGGACACACAGATGTAAAAGCAGTAACAAAAGTGTACAAGCAGAAATCAAGCTAACTCAGCCTTGATATTCCAATGTTATCCATGAAAGTTTATACCTTGCTGAAGCACATATCCATCATGCACTGGAATAGCAGTGGTATGGGTTGCCCCACTATCCAAGATGAGACCTGTAGATCTCCCATTAGCAAAACTAGTCAAATGATTAAGGAAAATATTGTAATTTTCACTTAGAAAAAATGTTACAATTGAAGCCTAACTAGGAATCAGGACCCCAACGTGTTATTCCTTGGCTCTGCGAAAGGATTTGTCATTTTCCAGTACGTACCATCTTTCTGTGAAGCACACAGCCTCACAGAGAAAGCAGCATTTAACTTCCATCTGCGAGCTAACCCAAGCTTTGGATATACAAGGGTGAAAATTCACATCACAGTACTATGTAGCAAGCTCTAAGTACATCCAACTCATTTAGACTCTGAAGCTGAAAACATGTTGTTATTATTAGCTTAAAATAATAACAAATATTCTTCTTAAGGCAATGAAAATTTCAAGCTCTATTACTGTATTTAGTAGTGTGGACACCACCACTTCAGGTCTGTAATATTTTTATCCATAGTATACAATGAAAAGAAAATAGTAATAATAATAAAATAGTAATAATAATAATAAAAGACTTGGTCCCCAAGGACAGTCAGATTGAGAGAACTTCAAATATGAGCTCTAATGCCTTAAAGTTCAGGAACTGAATTTATTTACTTCCTCCCTAGATGTTTATGGAAAAAATCAATTTGAAGAAAGTTAGGCATGCTGTTATACTTGGAATTGCCTGGAAAAAGTTTACCATAATTTCCTGGGGAAAGGAAAATAAAACCATGCAGTGAAACATTTCGAAGGATACGCTGTCAGAACAGCAGTTTTACACAAGAAAAAAGCCGGGATGTTGTAGTGTTCAAACATCAATTCCGTCAGTTTTTCACGCTTTGCTCTGGTATTCCACTAAAAAATAATAAATCCAAACCACACGTAGGTGACCAAAAGGAAGCTGTGTTTGCACACTAATAGATTGCTAACACAATAAAGAAGTGATTGGAAGAATTGCAGCCACAGTTTCAAATCATACCAAAATTCCACCGAGACAGATTTCTAGTAATTTACTTCTTTAGAACATTTTTTATTCTAATTATATGACAATACATCAATGCTTATCTATCGCACAAAAATGCTGCACACCTTTCCTGTTACAACAGATTTCTTTACACTTCTACAGCTCTTCCAGTGTCGGGTTCCCAAAGAACTCTCTAAAGCAAGCACCCTGCCTTTTACAAGGGAAAAGATACATGAAGGAACTTGCCCAGTGGGAAGAAAAATAAATCCAGACTTTCCAGTTTCCAAAGCATCTTTCTACAGTGCTACTGTAGCTGTGATTAAGCCAGGATATATCTGAAATATTCAACACATTACCGAAAATGTGAAGTTTTTTCCAAGCCAATACAA
This sequence comes from Gymnorhina tibicen, assembly GCA_013399875.1. Lineage (NCBI taxonomy): Eukaryota > Metazoa > Chordata > Aves > Passeriformes > Artamidae > Gymnorhina > Gymnorhina tibicen. The sequence continues at coordinate 3,208,722 of VXAZ01007116.1, read as the reverse complement.
CAAAGCAAGGTGAGGTTTGTAAGGGGAATGTCAATGGGAATGCCTCTATTCAGACACCCACTGAGCCATCAAACATGAAACAGCCATTGCAAATTCATCCACACTCCAAAGCTGTGATTCAACACAAGGGAATAATGAAATTCAAGAAAATCCTTTCCATAAGATTTTATTAAAGAAAGGCATCACTTGTGTATGGCATGTCTACCTTTTCTACTCTGACTTCAAGGTCTGCCCTTCAAATGCTGAGCATTATTAAATGACAGAAACCTTGTCCAGATTTTCCCAGAAATTTGTATTCACCCACTTCAGCTGCCTTACAGGACCACTTACAGAAACAAAGACAGAAAAATTAAAACTTCTCCATTATAAATATTATTCTGTCACATCATATTAGTTATAAGGCTGAATGAAGCAAGATTTTTTGATGGCGTTTTATTAAGTGTAACTTAAAATATAAAGCATCCAAACATCTTTTTCTTTTTATTCTAGGCAGTAAAATTTCTTTTTTTAACTTTTGACTTCTTTTCAGTAAGTGAAAAACAATAGCATATTGTAAATACTTTCTAATACAAGTCATATGAACTATTTCAAATCAAGGTTTTTTTAGACATTTTCCAGAATCTGGCCAAGTATTTTAAAATTGTCACTTCTGTAGCTAAGTTTTAACAGTTGTCACCTACAAGCCATTGTCAGACTTATCCAGGACCAATGTCTGCAGTCAGCAAAAAGACTTATCAAAATGCACAGCTGCTTCTACTCACTGGTGCTTCAGACATAAGGACAGGATGCAAACTTGCTTCAGATTTAATATGCATCTTGTAAGTGTGATCCAAAATTGCCTGGAAACTATCCCAGTCTTCAACTGTAACAACATTGACAGAAAGAGATTAGTTACTTCTAAGTTTCGTTTCATTTAATAAACACATAAAGGCTTTCCAGTTTATTTTTTTGCATAGAGATCTTCAGTCAAAAGCTGTCCTCAGCAGACATACACCTCCTCTAACAGCTCTGCAGAATTCTCTTCCTCCACAACTACCATGACTTCAAGAATTATGCTGGAAGTCCACTAACAGTAAGTTTTGTGAAAACCAACCACATCTCCATGCAATTTGTAAACCAGGAATCTGTTCTTACAGCCTCTGTTGCTGTACATAGCATCTGTCAACATGACTATGACTTCCTGCAGCCTGGCAATGCTATTTTAAAATTAGGTAGAAAAAGACAAAGCACCATACTCATTCCATTTTTTAACGGTGAAATGGCTTCCATATTCTCCCTTGGGACTCTCAGGGCATTGGTGTCTATGTAGTAAGTTGGGCCCCCTTGTTTGCCTTTGTCACCATCTATCTCCATCAGAGTGCTGCCATTGTCCCTTTCTAGCACCACACCAATGGCTGTTGGAAAATCAACCTGCAAGGCAAGAGGCAAGCAGTATATGAGGATTAATAATGTTTGGGAAGTTGGTGTTTTTCTCATAAATTCAGAGGTTTCTTTATACAACACCGTCACCACCAACCCCAATGTATTAGGAAGGGTTGTAACTTGCAAAGACCTAAGGCATAAATTCATGAATTTCCATCGAGGCACAGATCCTCACCTTTGGGCAGTCCTCGCCTGCATAGCCTGCTCTCACTGTGTACGAGCCAATGTCAAAAACCAGAGCCCCAACTTCATCTGAAAAGATTGTTAATAAAGAATGGTTATTACAATCTTCTGCAATCCTGACCTTTCCCTGCTCACTGCCTGCTTTACTGGCAAAGGAAGAAAAGCAAATCAAGGGCAAGGAGAAACTTCTCTATTCAGAACTCCAGCTACCAAAGAGCTATTGGAAAACTGCAGACTTTAACTGGGGCACTGCAATCCCTCCGTTTGGTGTAAGAAAGAATTCTAGCAGAAGAGGGAGAACGTAGTTGCAGCTAAAGGGATCGCAAGTTAAAGATTTCAGAAAGTTCTACTTTAGCAGTCACACGAAACGAGGCGAGCCCATAGCCCTCGAGAGTGATGAGGATGAGGAAGGTGGGACTGAAAACAGCGACTGTGTGAGGGGAAAGGCCAGAGCACGAAGCGCCCATCCCTGAGGGCCCGATCCCCGCTGATCTCTGCACATCCTAAAGGAACCTGTCCGAAACGAACGGTGGTCACGGAAAGTGTGCAGAGGGGCTCGGGGGAACCACACCCGGCTCCCGAAGTGCGGGGACCTTCTCCGAACCCCGGTACTGCTGATCCTGCCCAAGGCCGCGGTGCGACCGGTCCCCGGAGGAGGCACCTCGGGGCCGCGAAGGACATAAACAAGGCCCGCCGCCGCCGCCTCCTCCTCACGCGTGCGACACGGAGGGGCCGCGGCAGCGCCGGGCCGGGCTGAGGGAGGCGGGAAGCGCCCGCCGCGGCTGCACGCGCCGCCTCGCGGGGCGGGGGAGGGGAGGGCGGCGCCGGACTCACCTCCCCCGTACACGCCGCCGCTCATGGCTGCCGCTGGGCCCGGCCCCGCC
>VXAZ01007116.1:3167568-3206168 GCA_013399875.1 Gymnorhina tibicen | reverse complement strand
GGAGCGGCGGCGGGCGGGGACGGGACGGGGGGAGGGGAGGGGAGGGGATGCGGGAGGTGAGAGGAGGGGGGCAGGTGAAGTGGGGACCGTGAGGGCAATCACAGAATGGTTCGGGCTGGAAGGGACCACAGTGGATCATCTGATCGCACTTCCCAGCTCCATCAGGGTCGTTCCAGAGCACGTGGCACAAGATTGCGTCCGGACGGTTCTGGGGTATCTCCAGGGAGGGAGACTCTACATCTCTGGGAAATTTATTCTAGTGCGCAGTCACTGCCCACGAGAGTTCTTTCTCATGTTCAGGTGAAACTTTCTGTGCATCACTTTCTGCCCGTTGTCTCGTTCTATTGCTCGGCACTACCGAGAAGGGCCTGCTCCATCCTGTGACACCTCCCTGCAGGCATTTATACACTTTCTTGAGGTCACCTCTTCCCGAGGCTGAACAGGCTCTGCTCCTCAGCCTTTCTTCATGAAATGCTCCGGTCCCTTAGTCATCTTCGTCGCCCTCCGCTGGACCGGCTCCAGGAACTCCATGTCCCTCTTGGACTGAGGAGTCCAGAACGGACACAGGGAAGGCTGCTGGGTTTGCTGGAGTGGGGAGAGGTGGCTCATGAATCCTGAAGGTTCGCAGGGTGAACTTCTGCCACATGAGTAGTGGGATGACTCGAGAACATCAGGACTGTGGAAAGGAGCTGCTGCAACTGGGCCCTCCCCAAGTCTTACCTGACATGAGGCTGTAACCAGGTGGGATCAGGCTCTGTTCCCGGGCAACCAGCGACAGGACAAGAGGATATAGTCTAAAACCGTGCCAGGCACAGGTTGGACTCAATGATCTCAGATATCTTTGCCAACCTAACTGATTCTGTGATTCCACTGCTGCTGTCACTGCTCTGTTGGGCTCTTCCACTGAGAATAAAAAGCTTTTGAAGCCTATCTTGATATCCCCACCTCGTGTTGTTCCTTTCTTGCTTGGGGCAGAGCCCTTGGTCCCTGAGGCTGGTGTGTCTGCAGAGCTGGGCAGTTCAGCTGCCAGTTTTACAGCTGAACTTGTAGTTAGGATTTCACATCACCTTGTTTGGTGTTGGAGTGCTCAGCCAAACCTGGTGTTCAGCCAGAACAGTCAGGGATGGGTAACTAAAAGCTGTAGGAATTAAAGAAAACAAGAGAAAGATCTCAGGCATAACCAGCAGTTAGCATTAGAGAAGACTAAAACTTTAACGGGAGAGCAGGAGAATTGGCTTAAAGAGCAAGTGTTCCTGGTGTGGACCTTTTTGAATTTTTATATGAGGTGGGGTTTTTTGGAGGGGATGGAAAGCTGTGTGATCTTTTAAAGTTTACGTAAGATATGTAGCTTATTTTTGTAATACTGCAGCAAGGATCTTCAAGTGATTAGATTTAGCCTGTTAAATAGAATATTTTATTTATTACACTTACATTTGACTATGAAGTTTTGGATAGCATAATGAGCAATCTTAATAGCACCTAATTATTGGACTATAAATGATAAAAAGAAGTGTTTCTTGTATTTTCACCATAAAACAAAAATTAATGGTGTGAGCTTGCTTTGTCTTATTTGCATAGGGAGTTCAGAACTTCCTACAAAACTTTGAGGTTTTTTCCTAAATTGTGACTTAAGTTTCAGTTATAGCTCCCTACTTAGACTGAATTTAATCAGGAAGGTAAGAAGAGAGATAAAACTGACATTTGGGGTACCCAGTAGTTTTGTTCTGGAAGCTGAATAAATAAGCTTTTTAAATCTGTTGAGAATCGAACGAGTCACTGCAAATCCCAGCAAACTTTATGCTGGTGCAGGGGAAAAGCACCCTAAGCTGTGTGTTTGTACTGCAGCTCCCAAGATGCTGCAGTTAACACGGGGCTGGTGAACAGCAATCCCCCTTTAAGGCGGAGGGTGTCAAACCATAGGGAACGTAGTCAAATCCGACAGTTCCAAGGGACAACCAGCTGAGTGGGGTTTTTTAAGCACAGTTATGCCAGTACAAGGAGGTGATTTGATTTGCCAACTCTTAAGGGCAAGGAATTTAATTTGACATACAGTCTGAGTCTCTGTTTCTTTAAGGAGCAAACTTCATGATTTTATCATGCAATTAAGAAATTCTTATAAGTTATAGTACAATACAACTACAACATATAGATGCTAGCATTAGAAAGATAAATCCTGCTGTTTCATTAACTATACATCATAAAGTCAGTGCACCTTCATTTTGTGTTATGAAATATTTTCAAGTCAGTATGTTATCATGATTTCCAGTATGTGGCACTAATACTCAAGGCAGAGTTCTTTGAGGAGGAGGAATTAATTGCAGATGGCAAAAACGATTCAGAAAATTTGGAATTACCATGCCAGAGGTTCATTCATTTATCTCCTTCTTGTACCTTATTTTGCAGTGGTGATTTTTTGTATTCATGTGATAAGTGACACTTCAAGCCAGATCCTGCTCTCTGCAGAGCAGCTGCTTTTGACTGATCTGCAAGAGAGAAACCAACACAGCATTCTGCTGCTTTGGTTTCTTCAATATTTCTTCAGCACAACAACGTGCCCTGGAAATCACGTTGGTATCTAAAAGCCTGAGGATTTGATAACCATAAGGAAACAAAGCCAAATCCATGCAATTCACAAGAAGCCTGGAATATAAGGGGAAGGAAATATAGACTGACAACTCTCTAGGTCCTACTTTTTTCTTCCTTGTACTGTTCAAGGTGTTTATGTCAGTGGAAGGTGTGCAGAGCATCATCGCTGTGGTTTGACAAGGTTTTGCAGTGACTTTGCTTTGGAGCAGGTGGATAACCCTACACTGTTTGATGCACAAAAGGAATAGACTCTAGGCATCTGTTTTCAGCAGAGTCCAGCCTGACTTAAAGAGTTGCAAATTTCAGATTATTTCAGTGAACTCCTGCACATCATCCTATGTTCGCGTAAGAGCAGGTGAAATCTATAGTTTTCCTACCACTTTCCATAATGAACCCAAACATTTGGGGTTTTTTTAATAATTTTTGCTTAGTTTCATCAGAAGCAAGGATTATAAAATTGAAGTAGATAGAAACAATGAATGTATTTTATCTAGGTTCCCATGTTGGTACAAATGGCTGTAATATCTTGGCAGGAGTTGTGGATGCAGGTGTAACACAAACCATGTGCTTTTCATGGGAATATCACATACTGATTTACTGTGTGTGACATTGTATATAGTAACTCTAGAGTCAGACACTGGCATAAATTGTCCACAGGAATAAAAAGAAGAGTAGTTTAAAAGTGAGGCATGAACCAAGACATCAAATTATGATGCTTACTCATAAGCAAAAATTGATTCCATCAGTAATAATCTGGAAAAACAGAAGTTTCCTAATTAGTGCTTTGAGATTTTTAAAACTTCATTTTTCAAGCAAGTGCATTTACCTTTTTGAACATAAAGCAGTGTAGAAAGTAATGTATATGTCAAGCCAAAACTGAACAGAATGATTTTTTGTTTCTCAACAAGCTGCACCTCCCCGTGGGGTGGCTGATGGCCTGTTGCTTTTGAGCTGTGCCATGCAACTGCCAGCCAGTCTCCCAGACTGCAGTGCCAGCAGACTGGCTGTGACAATGGCTTATTCATAATGTCTGGGTTCCTCCTTGTTTCTTGATTGCAAAATACATCTTAAAGGTTCTATTTTTCCTATTTTCAGATGAGGTCTTAAATGTTTATGTGACCTAAGAAAGCATCTGTAGATGAAAAAGCAAAATAATAATTAATACTCATTCACTCAAGAACTTTGTGTGACCTCTCAGCTTTCCACTTTCTTTGCTAAAGTAGTTGGGTGCTTTGTCAATTTAAATATTTCCCTTCCTCACGGGGATGCTGAGTATAAATGTGCTATCATTCTCCTGCAGAAAATGAGCAAGAACAGAAATTAAATGCTGAGCCTCACTAAGGGGCCTCAACATTGGCATGAAGACTTTTAGGTTCTTATCTCAGACTGAAGTCCAAGCACTGAATTGTTTCATACAAAATGTGCTAAAGACAGACATCTTAAACCTGGATAATCACTGCTGTTTGCTCTTAGCAATTGGAAATGCTGAGGAAAGAGATGTGTCTAAAATGCCTCTGTGACTCCAGCAAGGCAGTCCTGAGGTTATATGTTCCAGAATCTTCTTTTGGAGCTGCTGTGTTTAACTAGTGCTTCTGCAAAAGGCCCATGACTCCCTCTTATTGTAGAACATGATGGAAGGAAGAGATGATGGTGCTTGCCATTAATACACAGTCAACTTTCCATCACCAATGGATGGCCTGACTAGATTTCAGAGAGCATGCTGAGATTCCATCTGACTGTCTGGAATAATAGTGACTAGGATATGATAGAGAATAGGGGGGAAAAACCCATGTGGTAATAGAGCTACTTTATAGTTCTGTACTGTAAGTGGTTCCTGTGAAACCAAATTAGAGGCCTCCAGACCCTTTCATTGTTTAGCTCAGGCAGAGTAAGGAATCACAGAGCTAGATTTGATCAGCAATGTGCAGCAATACTTGCCTGGAACTGGTTCTGAGGTAATTGGTCTTCTGGGCTGAGCTGGCCCTGGCCAGAACTGAAGTGTGCCTGTATTACCCTTCTCAAATGAGTCTCTTGTGCACATATGTCTCACTTGGCTCAGATCTGGCAGCACTCGCTGTTTCAGGCTTAGCGCTTGGTCTGTAGTCGCTTTGGATTCTTGCAGGGCTTATTTGCTTGAAGCTGGGCCAACCCTGACCTGGCTCAGTACCTCTCATCTGCAGAAACAAAGCTCCTTACAGCTGGGAACCAGCTTAGCCTGACAAACAGAAGATCTTTGTGTCAGCTGAGCCTTGCCATTAATGAGGGCACTGATCTGCTGCGCTTCCCAGTGTGACATTGGGAATTTGGTTATAAGAGCTGAGCAGGTACCATGGAGCACTGATCTTGGTCAGAGCTGTAAGGGTGTGCTCACCACTGATCTTATAGGCCTAGTGACATGTTTTGTGTCACCTTTTTGGAACGCTGTCAGGCTTGGAATCTTGGTCTGGTTTACTGCAGAAAGCTGTTTCACTTGGCATCGGGAAATGTTTGTTGTGCAGGGGAGCTTTTGGTGTAACCACATCTGTCCTGTGTGACATTTGCTATGCCACCAGGAGAGGGCACAGGCAAAGCAGGGGCAGAGACGCTGGCAATCCACGTAGTGCTGCAGGGTTTGGAATACAAGTGAGAGCAGCATTATTTCTGCTGGCCTTCAAAAACCAAAGTATTTGCTTGGGGGTTTTAAATTTATGTATTACTGTATCACCAAATATATATATATATCGTTATAAACTTACTTATTAAACAGTAGTGAGGAAAAACAACAGTGTATTTGCTGGATGGGCATGTTTGTAAAGAGATTGTTGCTTCTTTCCTGAATTCATTCAGGTCATTACTGTGACAAGTAGATACTCTGTCATCCAAAATGAGCATGTAGAGCAATGCAATTGCATTGCAGCTAGAGGTCTGATGAGAAAATGGTTTGTTTCTGTTGAGGAATTACCAATTTATTGAGGGAAGCTTAGGATTGCAGTGCTTTATCAGAATATTTATTCACAGCAGATCTCTGTCGTGGGGCAGTCATGCTAGAGCTGTTCAAAAGTGTCAGCTGTTGAATTGCAGCATCAGCACACACCTGTATTAATATGCTCTGTTTTAAAAACTATTGGGATGGTATAAATAAGGTCTTTGCATTATTTGATGTTTATTATTTAATGGTTATTTGAAACTGCTTAAACAGGTAAGTTCATGGTATTTTTTGTAACTAGGGTAAGAATTCTGACTTCTATATCACATACATATTTGTAATCCCTTTTCCTTCTGCTTATGTGGTTATCTTAGAGACTGATTCTTCTCTCTCACCTGACACAGTGTTTTTTATTTCAGTACAGCAAAATTGTGTGCATCAGGCCCAAGTCATCTTCCTTGCAAGTGAAATGGAGACCAATGAGTGTTTCCAAGTGTTATCAGGAAAAGATGTGGTACAGTGAAGAACCTGATCAGAGCTGCTGCTGATGGTTTTTCCTTGAGTCCTGATATGTCAGCTTACATGTGTGGGTGGTCTTCATTATTTACTCCTATAGATGAGAATTAGGTGTGGCATAGAGAATCCTGGCTAGGAGGGTGGTCAGGGATGTTCTTTCTCACAGGGCATAAGCAGCACATAAGAGCACCACTCCATGAAAATCTTGGTATTTTGTATTTATTAATTGCTTGAATCATACTTTATTTCTTTGAGTAATCAAGAAAAATAGAGATAAAAAGCAGTCTAGCACTGTGGGATGCTTACGGTAGGGAGAACAGATGTAAGCAAGTCTGAGGTATTTTTAAACCAGTGTTTTTAGGAAACTGGGCTCGTGCTACCTTTTTGATTGCTTCCACAGATGATAAGGTTGCAGCATAAGCTGTATTATATTAGCTGGCAACAGATCATCCATGTAGAACACAGACTGCATGAGTATCTTTATCCTAGTAAAAGCTTTGATCAGAAATTTTTCCTTTTTTGAGACTCACAAAAGAATCTAAACATGAAACACAACTGGAGGAAGCCAGGCCTTTTAAGCTGTATTTCCCAGAAGCTGCTTATTTTCAATGGCTTGTTTAGATCTGCCTTAATCAAAGCTGCAGGCACAGTTTCTCTACGTGTGTGCGAGCGCTTTCGTGCTCGGCAGTGCCAGCACGGGGAGAGCCAGTCCTGGGCACCTCAGATCTGTTGCTTACTGTGAGCTGTAGTCCAAACTGTGAGGATCCCGAGGCTGCAGCACCTCCCAGGACTGCGGTTTGGTTGGCTGGGTAGCTGGTGGTCAATCTGAACCAGCAGCCCCGAGAGTGAGTCAGCACAGACTGCATGTGTCACCTGCACGTGTGACCTTGTCCCCTGTTGTGTGTTGGAATGACTGGACTTGCTGTTGGCCTCTCTGGTCAGAACTGCTCCAGTGTTCCTGCCCCAGCGTTCCCCGTTACAGTGGCTGTCACCCACTGGAGTATTTTAGCACAGGATTTATAGGGTCAGCAGAGGCGGGTCTGCGTTGCTAAGGTGCTGGATGACAAATGAAGGAATGGGAGGAATATGGAGTGAGAGAACAAATTCCTGGGTTTGGATGCATCTGTGTTAAAATGCAGACTGTGTCTATGAATTTGATTGAAGTGGGCTAGTAAAGGATACTACTTTACAGCAGTGTGTTCCTGTTCAGATGTTTGCATTTTCTGAATGTTAGTACTTTCTACTCCTTAGTTTATCTGACTGAATTTCACTGTAATAATGTTCCCAGATAAACCTAAATTGTGGGAAAGCCAGAGAATGCTAAAAGGCTGTAATTTCTCCTCCTAAGGAATGTTGTTATCTTTCAGCATGAACACCCTTGACATCAGCTGGTCCCGCTGCAATATTGCTAATGGAGAAGTGCGAGGACACTAATAACGGGCTTGGCATCATCTGGCGAGGGACACGTCTGTCCTCTAGAAGGACAGAGAAGGAAAAAGAATATATTGTCCTTACTCAACAGGGTATTGTTCAGAATCATATCCATAGCCTGGGAAACAAAAAATCATCATTCTCCCCTTTGATGTTTACGTGACGTGACAGTGTAAGTGCCTTTGGAGAGATAATATGTTCTGATAGGTTTGGGGTTTTTTCTGTAACTCTGTGGCATGAAGGGCATCAGGCCTGCTAAAGCTTGAGCTCGTTTCTTTCCGGCTAAAAACTAAATTGAAATAGACACACCTAAGAGAAAAGACAGAATTTGGAAAGTATGGAGAAGGTGTGATTGTCCTTTGCACCAGGTCACTACAGGCATGTTAAAGTGAATGGATTCTGCAACAGGATACGTTTCACAAGCATTTAAATGGCTGAGCCAGAAAAATGCTGAAGACTTTTAATTCCCACTCACTTGAGTGAGCTGATCCTTTTCTGGGATGAATCACTTAATATCAGTAATAATTTACTTATTGAGTGATTCCTGTCTCCAGCCTTTTTTAACATACTGATGAATTTTTAATTTAATTTGCTAAAGTGTTGGCAAATTATACCGGTGTATGGAAAGGATCCTTTAAGGATTGGCAACCCTATTTTTCTTTGTGCCTCTTCCTAAGACTCCATTAAAAACTTTTTTTCCTGATTGCAGCTCTGCACCAGTGTCTTCCCCTTCTCCCCACTCATTGACTGGATTGGTCCCTGTTGTGCTGCCCAGAATATTCACGAGTCAATCTCACATGCTCAAACAAAGGCAAGTTGACAGGCCTGGATGTGATACACAAATATGAAGGTTTTGTTAAGAGCACGAAACACAGAAATCTCTGTGCAATCTGTATTACAAAAATGCACAAAGTTTTTGTATATTTCAGTGCTTTTTGGTCTTACATCTACTAGCATTTCATACAAAATATTTCCATGACAGACCACATTTGTTCTTACAAAAGCAACTTTGGGAACACCATGTCAAGGGTTTTGTTTCATTTTGGTAATGAGTGGAAAGTTGGTGGAAAGTCTGTAGTTGGATCTAAATTTCTGCAAAGAGTAATTGTAAAAAAAAAGAGAAGCTTAGATTTGGACTATCAGAGAGAAAATTTATCGGAACATATAGTTTGCATTGGCCATACACACATTGCTAAACTTTTCTGTCTGTGGTTTCTAAACACAAAGTAATGCTTGTCCTCCTGTCAGGAAAAAGATGTAATATCAGAGGTAATGTTGTACTGAGATTTCACTTTGCTCAGACCAAGATAGTTGTCAGTTAGAACCCAGCAGAACATTTGCTAGTATGATGTTGCCAGAGTTTAAATAATTAAAAATGAGTTGTCTTCAGCAAATAAATAAAGTACACCTAATGGAGCATTATGGAATATCCTTTCTGTTCATTACTTCTGTGGTCATAAAACTCAGTCATTTCTCATTTAGGCCTTCTGGAAAATTGTCATGATACAAGTGTAGCACCTTCCTCCTGATTGCAATGGAGCAGTAGATTTGGAAAATAATAAAAATCCGAATTTCAAAGAGTGCTAACTTTTACTCCAAAAAGCTGTAACTAATCGAATTTAGGCAGCCAAGTACAGAAACAGCCTAGTGGAAGCTGCTGGTTACTTCCATTTCAATTCAGGTTTGGAGTGGGGCAGAGTTCAAATACATCTAAGGTGTTTTCATCAGTTCAAGAGGAAGCTCAGTTGTCATGGTAGAGCCATTTCCATCCAACTTTTACATAATAGCTAAGTGGTTAGAGCAGCCACCTCACCTCACTTACTTCTTCAGTTCTTATTTCAGAGAATTGTGCCCTTTTCTTGAGGTAATAAAATTATCTGAGTGCTAATGCTCTCCAGTATACTCTTTGAAAGTTGGTTTTTTGCGCACTTAGGAATCCAGAAATCCTGAGGTCTAAAGAAGAGTGAGGAAAAGGATGCCCGATCCTGGATTGTAATTGGTAAAATATGCAAGCAGGGGTGGAAGATGCTTTTCTTGGGTTTTGCACCCAGAATTCCTTCAGTTTTAGTGAATTGTAGAGTGGTGCAAATGCTAAAGAATCTCAAAGCAGATTTCCTTTTATCTTACTTGTGCTTTTTTCAATCTAATTGTGGAAGAATTAACCACACCCAAATTCATCTCTCTCTGTGACAGGCAGATCATAGTGTGGTGAAATTCACTGTGATCATTCTGTGCAAAAATAGCAAAATGTTTTTTATTTTTTCCCCTGGTGTTTGGCTAGAGCCACATCTTCTTTAGGCATAATTACCAGTAACACTAAATACACCTGCTAATGTCTTTAATAACATAAACATGAGAACTCTTGTGCAATTTGTAGAAATGAATTGTTAGGGAATAATGAGGATATGAGACATAATGTGAATAAATACGATAATAGGTAACTTCATATAGCAATAAATAAGGTGAAAAGGAATAATGAAAAATATATCCACTCTTATCTGAATATGACTGTGAGCTATTTTAATGGGAAATTTTAACAGAACTGGAAAAAAAAAAGAGAATAAACCCAGTGTCTGAATTATTAAAATAATCAAACCCCAATTTGCTTCAATTAAAAACTTAGAGATGCTCCCAATGCTTTGATTAAGAAAAAAATTAGAAAGTTTCTTATTCACCTCAGCAGGCAGCTCTGCAAAATGGAAGGTCCCTGTGCTCCTCTGAAGCCATTTAATGCATATGTGAGCATGGATTCCCAGAACTATCTATAATGCATATAGTGCTTTCTGCTCTCAGTGGCTTTTTTTCCCACTCTCTTTACGTCATTTGCCATTTGTGAGGGTTGCCAGGGTAATGACCAATCATCCCTGGAGAGATGCCTGCTAGTAAGGACAACATAGGCTTTCTCTTTTTTGGTATTCTGCAGTATGTATTTGAGAGCTATTCTAGCATCAAGATTGCAGAACTTTTGTTTAGTTAGCAGGGAGGGAAAGTTTACAGAGTATGAAATAACAGCTTGCAACTACTGAGGTAAGTGAGGATTTTTCTGTTTTATTAACTGTCCTGTCTGGATTTATTCAAAACATTGAGCATCATTACTTTATTTTGTTGATGTTGATGTTGTTGTTGTTGTTATATATGTAGCTGACCTTGAAATTAGAGAGGTTTTGCGTAATGTGAACAATGAAATCTTAGTAGTGCTGCATATACAGGAGGGCAGGATTTTATTCTCTTTGTAATTATGAGCCCCAGAGCCTCTCTTGCTGCTGCAATCACCATATACATCCACTCATCCCCCAAATATTTTCAAACAAATTAATTAAAAATAAGAAACCACAGAGTGTTGTAATGCGGATTTCAGAGCATGAAGTGTGGTTGCCTCTCAGGCAAATGGGAAGTTCTGAATACTCTTCATTGTGCTGTATGTGTATATTAGGCCACATCAGCTGGAAACTGAAAATCCAGAAAGGAGTCCTGTCCCATAGGATGCTGAAGATGTTGAACTCCTGTTGTTGTTAAGTGTTGTCTATTGAATAGCCACTTGCAGGCTCACAGGTGACTCTTTGCTCACCTGTGGACAATGAGAAAATAGAGCCTCCAGACTGCAAACGTTTTTTCTGGCACTGGGATCAGCAGAGTGAGCTGGTGGTGGTGATTGCCTTGCAGAATGGGCCCAGATTTTGTTCTTTTGCATGGGAGGGCACCTAAATAATACATGAGAAATGAGGCAAAAATAATCTATTTAGATGTTCCCAATGACCTCAGAAGTTTCTATGAAGTATTTACGTGTAATGTGGGTTATGACAGATGTGACTGAAGTGGTTGGTTCGGGATGGTTTCATTTGGTTTTTGTTGTTGCTGTTTTAAATGACCCCCCTTAGAATTACTCTGGCACAATTGTTTGTGTGATGGCTTCCTGGGAGAGAGGGACAAATGATGAGGTGGTTGGATTGTTTTTCTGCAGAATTGCCAGTATATCAAAGTTCAAATTAGTAACCATCTCATTAGAATTACTGTTTGCTGCTTAATATATGTGCACCTACACATCTGCTTCACATCCTGACAATCTCATCTGTCCTGATGGGCATGGCATATATTAACCAGAATAAAGCATATATTTATTTCATTCTATTTCCTGCTTATTGCAAATACATACAGACTGTAATTTTGACTTGCACTTTTCCCCGGTAGAAAAATACATTTGGGCAGTTAATTTAGCATAGTAAATTCCAGCTGCTAAATTTTAGATGTTGCTATGTGTTCAGATGTGTTTATGATAGCTTTGCATTATCAAAACAACTGGAGCACAGCAATGAGTCTGGATGTGTATATGTGAGAGAGAAGAGAATTCAGAACAACAATTTTAAAAGTCTGAGATGAAAATGATCTTTTCATCAGGCTGTTGAGAAAATATGCTTGTTCAGAAAGTAGACCTGTTTCCTGTTTCTAAAAATTGTTACTGTTTTTTGACATCTGTGTGCTGGATATCACTTTTAAACAGTTTAAGATACGAATAATATTAAATGCTTACACTGTAGGGGAAAAAATCAGTAAGCTCGAAGAAAATTTATCATTATCTAATGTTTATCAGCATTCCATATGATTCCACTATTTATAGTAATCTGGGAAGCAGAACCACAAAATGATAATTTTGTATTATTCTCGGTGGTGTCTTTTGACAGAAAAATAATATGATAACATTTAGATAAGGCATATTAATTAGTAAAGGAGGTTTTCCAATGAGAAATTCAGAGGTAAACCTTTATGGAGAAGACGGTGGGTAACAAGCCTCAGTCTTTATCCTTCTGTCCACCTTTTCCCTGTCTATCTGCTTCACCATCTCTCTTTCCAACTTGAAAATGCTCCATGGCTGTATTATGCAGAGAATAGCATTTACTTCCAGACAGTGGGACAGAGAGAGGGAAGCTGCAAGGAGAAGACGGGAATGAGCCAGCACTGTGAATTGTTCACAGTATAACTGCCAATAATTAGGGCAAGGTGTCTGTGGCCCTGAGGAGAAATGCAGAAGATTGGCAATTCTAATTCTACATCAGCTTCTCATGTCTGAGATGGCAGGAGGCAAAGGGCAGGGAGGAATGAAGGAGAGCTGTAGGGCTGGGTGGAACCGAGGGGGTTTAGGAGTGCTCGTACTGGGAGTGCAGTAAACCAAGCAGCAGAGAGCTCCAGGGAGCAGGCCAGGAAGAGATGGGATTCCTGGAGCATCTTGGTGAAGCCAGCATGCAGGGTTTGGGGTGGTGAGCAGGGTTTGGATAGAGATGTTAGAGCTTGAGATACAGGGTTTGCCCAGTGGCACATAATGGTGTTCAGCAATTTAACCCTTCTAGTGCCGTGTCTGATGCCAGAAACTTTGGACTGGTGAATTCAGATTGTTTTTTTATCTTATACTTTTGAATACAAAGGAAAGAAGAGGAATAATTAACAGCACAAACTGATCCACTGACAAAAAGTCAGGCTTCAGACCGGGATGGGAAAGTATGGAACAGGCTAAAAAACAATGAAATGCTCATGAAAGGGGAGACATATTAGGATGGCAAAAGAAAAGCCAAAACAGAAGTCTCTCCAGGAGAGACTGAGACAGGCTGGATAAGTGCAAGAATGCATAAAAACATTCAGTAGCCCAAACTGCTCGTCCCTTGAGAAACAGAAGGCAAAAAAAAGATGAAGGTGAATAATCATCAAGTGAACAATAGTTTCTAAACATAGTGTATGACAAAGCAAATCACTACTGATAACAGGATTAGTGCTATCACCGCGCTGGACAGCTCAGCCTGAACTGTGGCCTTTGCTGTTGGAGGTTGGTTCTCCTGACCTGATGGATTATTTTATCTGGTAGATGTCATCTATCCATGATCTGGCATAGATTACTTTTTTTGGTTTTGCAGAGATTTGATTTGTAGGTTTTTTTAATGAACAGTATCTCTGGATATGTATCTCACAGGAATACTGTGAGTTTCAGTTTGTGACTGTAGTGATTAATGAGACCATCAGATGAAAGAGTTACTAATTCATTTTTATCAAAGCAAAGCCTTATGGTTTTGTATTTTGTTGCCACTGTTTGGAATCCAGGCTGTTATTTCATTACCTGTTGATGACTATCCACTGCTGTGAGTAAGCATAGCTCTGTTGCTTCTGGGATCTGGTGATCTGGTGATGCAACTCCAAAACTCCGGTGTAAAATCATGGTACATGTGTATTCAGAGCATTAGAGAATAATTTAATTGCATGAACTTAGTTAAAGTGGCCCCAGAAGGCACAGGAATAGTTGCAATGTAAATGTCTGATTTTAAACTGTCAGTTACGGGCATTTTTGAAAAAAGAATGGTGAAAATGTGCTTTATCATCCAAAACTGCAATTCAGGAACACAACAAAGGCATGCAGAATGACAGTTACTGTTGCCTGACCAGAAATATGCATAGTTAGGAAAGGCTGAAATTTGGAAAGTATTGCAGCATTTCCAATGTCTCTTTTAAAGTGCGTGGTAAGGTTCACTTTGAGCAAGTAATTAGAGAGAAAATGTCTTGTGGTTTAAAACAGAAGTGGTTGACGGAAGATGGGCATTTTAGAGCACTTTACTAAAAGCTTCCAATTTATACTTTTAGTCCTATTTTCAAAGTATTTAACTTGAGTTTTATTGCACATCCATAGGCTCTAAGTTTCAAAGAGAGATGCTTTTGAACATTACATCCATTATTGCTGAATTGTTACGTATTTGCTATGTGATGTCAGACAAGACCATTAAACACCTCAGGGCTTGTTTCTTCCCCTAAGAAGAAACTGGGAATTGTAAGCTGGAAATTAGTAGTATTTACCTTATAAGACTATGGATGTTTCTGTTATTCTTCATGTAGTGTTTCGAGTAGCCATGTTGTTCAAGGCCTAGTTACTGAGGTATGCAAAGTACTGCAGCACACAGCCCTCTGAGACCCCTCATTCATCTTGTTTTTCTGTTGTAGTTATAAGGTCAAACTGAAATAATCCCCGTGATTATAAGAGCTTGTATGAAAAACTTTCCTGGAGAGCAACATCTGTTGTCTGTTGGTAATAGTGATTCAAAGGAGCTCTTTGGGAAGAGAATTCAGTCTGTCTCACATGAACAGGATGACTCAGTAATTCACATTGGGAAAGAGAAACATTCTCCAGGCCTCACAAATGTGATTCTAGAGACTCATTACATGCATTATTGTGTGCTTTTGTGAAGCTCCTGACACAGCGCAATGCGAATGGTTTCTGGCAGTCACGGCCCTGTCTTCCAGCAGCAGGAGTGATCCTAAACCATCTGCAGCACCAGGGCTGCACACAGACCCTCCTGCCGCTGCCGTTCCTCAGGGGCAGCATGTGTGGCTCTCATCCGCCACAGCTGGGCATAAAGCGGAGTTAGGGTAGCAAAGGACAAGATAAACTCTTCTGCACATGGCAGGACCCTGCCACACACCTACCCATTTACTGGTAAGTAATTAGCAGCTGTGGCTGTAGCTTGGGTTCACTTGTTCAGAGAAATTACATTCCTCTGATGGGCTCTGGACACGCACATCAAATTTCATGAGGATTTAATTTTATTTTCCATTTTACCTAAAATTTGAGTCAAGTTCAGCCCCCATCCATACAGCTGCCCTTGATGCTTGAGGCCTCCACGTGGAAGCAGCCTCATGTTTTCACCCGGGTAAGTGAACAGGCACCCTGCCAGAACGTGGTGGGAGCTGGTGACTGACACCACACACCTGACCTCCCTGGGGCTGCTGCAGCCCCGTCTGCTCTCACAGAGGCTTCTGAGCAAACGTTGCCCTGGGCAAATGAAAGTGCTCGTAGATGCCATGTAGTAACATTATGTAAAAAGCTCAGGACCCGAAATATTTACGGCTTAATTGACTGCAATTCCTATTGACCTCAATGGGTGTTTTATTCAATTAGGGACTGCAGAATTTACATCATTGCCTCTGGCTTACATCATTGCAGACATTATTGATGCTTATAAAGCTTTTGGGGACCTTTCAGGCTTTTAGTCCACAAAGTGACTGCAATGTGAAAGTCTTGCTCGGGGGTAAGAGGAATATTTATATCCATCTCATCTTTCATTTACTTATTCCTGAGTCTCTCTGTGCTATTCCTTTGGGAATGCTCACATAAAACCTGCAATTTAGCAGAGAGGGGGACTCAATACAGCAAGATTCAAGTTTCACCTTGCACTTTAGAAGTGCACCTTTCTTATTTTCTTGCTTAAAATGTAAAAGTGAATCTGATTAATTTTAATCTCATAAAATGTTGAAATTAAGGCACAGTAAATTTAGAATTAATATTGAGGAATATTAACGGTTTCCCAGGGGTGAGCATGAATACAGTGACTGGAATTTAAAACTATGCAGATTGGAGCACAAGAAATTCTGACAAAAAGAACTAACTCAAACTGGTGAGAAGGGTCAGGGTGGCTTGAAAGAATTTTTGCCTTTCTAATCTACATGTGCTATAAAACTGATGTTGGAGTTACTATGTGAATAGCACAAGCTACCTGTGTAGCTTAATTATGACCTCTCAGCCTCTGACTATGGTAGGAATATGGATAGGATAGAAATCCTTATGCTGGCTCTGTGTTAGGCCTGGAGAGAAAAGGGATGCAGCTTCTCCTCCTTTTCATTCAGTGCTTTGGGGAAAAGTGGTGAGTAAACCATTTCACATATACTGCATGTAATTGCATTTCATACTTCTTTTCATCCAGAAACAGCAATGAAACATCTAGAAATATATATATGTATGCAAGTAAACAAAAACAAAAGATGGCACAAGCAGTTTTAGGACGTGTAGTAGAAACCTGACTGCATTTCAGACAATATATTCTTATGACAGATCCTCCCAGAAAAATCTGCAGAAAGAGCTAGGAAAAGTCACACATGTATAACACGCATAGTTTTAGGTCTGTTTTAGCAAAATTGGACAAATGTACGTGTGGCAAAATTTATACACTTCCCAAGTAGAACACTGACTTTATTCAATTCTGTCGTGGTAGGTGAAGTGAAATTGGACGTAAAAATAAAGGTAGCCTCCTTATAGAAGGCATTTTTTTTGCAGCAGAGAACACAATAAATATTATCTGTCAGGGAAAGAAGTAGGCTATTTAAATTCAGGCAGCATAGCATCTTCAGTCAGAAGGGCTATTTTTAACTTCAGATGTAGCTTAATTTAGAAACTGAGCAGTCGAAGTGCCTTTTTTTTTCCCCACTTCTCCGACTGGAGATTTTTTATAATGACTGTAGATACCCTTGTGTGAAGATGCTTAATAAAATGAGAAATACATTATCCTGAGCTTCAAGGTCATGAAAATGCACATCTAAACAAAGCAGATTTGTGGCAATATTGGCATACACGTGTAAACACAGAGATCAGATGAGATCGATGCACTGTTTTCTAAGCATAAGGGCCATTTGGCAATTTTCCAGGAGGCTGCATAGAATTTTCATATCCATTTATGCAAGATCTTACCCAGATCTGTATTATTTTGTGTAGGAAGTGCTGTAATTGCATATAGTCCTATACAATGTGTGATAAAGAGAGTGTAAATTCCAGTGGTTTCTAAGGCAGAAATATTTATGAGAAATCTGGCAGTGATTTCCTGCATTGATTTTTCTGAGCCAGCTTCTTGTATTTGGCTTTGTTTGCAAGTTAATCACAAGAATTGAGAAGCTCATTTCGTTATAGAAGATATTCAGAATTAAGAATTGCAGATTTGACTCTATTAAGTGATTACAGGCTTTTTAATGTATTCAGATTCAGAATATGAAAAAATGCTCTCACAAATGGAAGTACTTCCAAGATGGCTTGTTGCAAACACTCTTCTTGCATAATTGCATACTCTATGTCACTCAGCATTCATCTGGTGAATTGCAGTAGCATTTCAGCATAAAGCTCAATTCAAGCTGGATTTTATAGTTTACCTGTTCAAGCTCAGCCAGAAGCGATTCTGAAAGCTCTTGCAGTTGCATAACAATAACAAGGAGTGGAGAAACATGTGCCATTGCGACAGAAATAATGGGGTTATTAATAAGCTGAATGTGACATGGGAAAGTTGGCTCTATTTCTGAGCATAGTGACACCTTCACCATTAACTCCTAAGCACACACAACTTCACACAGTTCCTGAAATTTTGCTTGAAGGGTTGAGCATTTGTGCATGTACAGAAAAGAGAACTTTTTCTGCAGTCACCTAAAATCCTGCAATTATATGCGAAAGCTTCTGCTGCCATTTATTCTTTAACTTATGACAGCTAAAATTAGAGGCTTTCATTCCATTGTTTTTATACACCAGGTAGTGTGATGTAATGTAGAAAGAGTATCATAAAACAAGTTAGAAATGTAGAGTTACAACCATTAACATTCAATGGAGGCTAAAAGGAAATATCATTTAGAGGCTGGACTACTTCTGAATTGCCCACTTTGGATGAGGATTCTTTCATCTTCCTCTGAAACATTTGTTTTTGAGGAATGCTCCTTTCTGTGGCTACGTTCTACGTGGAGGGAATATGGGAGTTAGCACAGAAGCTGTTAGAGCCATTAGACCCCACTGTGGGGTTTCCTTAATTCTCTGCTGGCCACACAATTCACCTGAATTAAGGCTGAATTTAGTCTCTGGGAGGCATTTTAGTAGTAGCAAGTAATAGAGTAGTGTTATCAGACCAGGAAATTCAGACTGACTCACGGTTTGGATTGGGAATGTGAATCCACAGCCCTTTCTTAAAGAGGCTTTTCTTTATAATAAAGCAGATATATTGCAGCAGTATTTGGTGAAGTGTTTCAGTTTTCAAAAGAGAATGTGTTTTTCTCATCAAAGACTTGATCTGAAGCTTGTAGCAAAAGAAGCATTCAGCACATACACTTTCTTGTTTTAGGTATGTTGGTATGCCGTCAAGAGGCAGGATACAGTTTGCCTGTTAAAGAGGTTTAAAAAAAGACTAAAACCCATCCAAAAGGAGCAGGGGGGTTGTTAAGAAAAAGCTGAAATCTTGCAGAATTGAGGGCAATATTTTTGGTCTCACAGAAACAGAGGGTATGCTCAAAATAAATTTCTGAATGGCTTTATAAAAACTAATCCGCTTGAAAATAAAACTGTCCATTTGTATCTGCTTTGTTTTCGTTCAGTTTGTAGTACAGAGGAAAACAACTGGTGTGAGACCAAGTAGTAATGCTATTTTCAGGCATTCAGTCTCTTAAATAGCAAGTTTCTTTGAAGAAATATGGTAACACACAGATGATGAGGCTTTGGTAAGGCTGGACTTGGAGTCTTCAGTCTCAAGTGAAGCTCAGATTTGTCACAGAGCAGCACTAAAGTACTCAGTGACATAAAAGGAGGTTGCAGCGAGGTGGGTGTTGGTCTCATCTCCCAAATAGTAAGTGATAATAAAAGAGGAAATGGCCTCAAGCTGCACCAGGGGAGGTTTAAGCTGGATATTAGGAAGAGTTTCCTCATGGAAAGGATTGTCAAGCCCTAGCACAGCTGCCCAGGCCAGTGGATGTGTCACCACCCCGGAGGTATTTAAAAGATGTGCAGATGTGGCATCTGGGGACATGGTTTAGTGGTGGACTTGACAATGCTAAGTTAAAGGTTGGACTCAGTGATCTTAGAGGTCTTTCCCAACCTAAATGATAATAATTAATTTTTATTTAGTAGTTTTCATCCGCAGATCTCAATGTGTTTTATAATGGAGGTCAATCACATGCATCAGGTACTGGCTCTTTCTTAAGAATTTTATTATAATTTTTCTGTTCAAAAAGTTTAAGCCATCTCTTCTATGTCACTTGTTACAGGAAAATGTATTAATGTGTTCTATGCCCACAAATCATAGCAGGGAGGACAAGCAGTAGACTGGAGTTTTTATTAACCAGTATGCTGTCTTCTCAGAAATGGGAAATGATTTTATCGAAGTCTGACAAATTACAAGAAGCAAATAAATTGATACTCAGGTGAAGTACAGGAGACTAACAGTCACTGTATGTCTATAAAAAAGCAATGTGCTATTCCTGTATAAGGATTTCCACAAATCAGGATGAAAGCTGTTCACAAACACATGTAGGCATCATCATCCCGTGCTCTTTCATCTTGGAGGAGATGGTCACAGACGAGGAACTAAAAATAGTCAAATTTAAGAGCGCATGCTCCCCAGAGGGGATCAAAGACTGAGATGCTGTTTAGGCATGCAAACAACCAGAAGTATCAGAGCAGGAAGAGTGTGGTTGAACCAGTTATTGCTCTGATAAAATCTGCTACTTCAGCTTCAGCCCAATTTGATAGTAACAGAAATGGGGTGCAGAGGCACAGGGAAAGAGATGTGTAAGGCAGTTCCTGTTCCTAACCTTGCATGCCTAACACAGGTGCCTAAATGAGGAAGGCAATTTTTTCCTGGACCACTGAGAGATTAAATACAGAGGATATTATTTCAGAAAGTAATTGAGAGTCCACAAGTACGGCTTCTGCTCTGAAGCACCTCTGGAGGAGCCAGACACCCTTCAGTGATTTTGTAGGAGACTTGGGTAAAGTGCCTGCCCTAAGCTCCTTGGTTGGTGTTAAACACAGCCCATGCAGAGCCGCTGCAAAGGCAGCTTTGTACCCAAGACTGATAATACTCTTTCCCTGGGAAACTTCCCTTTTCCCCTCAGGCTTCTCTTTCTGTTCTTCATAGGACACACAGATCTCGTGTGTGGAGGCTGAATTGTTTGTCTGAAGGACAGAGTCAGTCTTAGGTCTGTGCATTGCATTTTTAACCAAGTCAGAGACTCCTCTATGTTCCTACCCAGAGATGAGAGGTTATTTCTCTAATCAGGGTTAACTTTCATAAAAGTCCCTGGCAAAATCAAAACTTCTGTTGTTCAGCTCAATAAGATCTCTGAAGAACAGAGCAAGGATCAAAACCAAACCAAGAGCGATAGTTTTTGTGCCGTATCTGATTTAATAAGAAAGCAGTATTTACGTGGAAGATATGTAAAATTTCGCTTTTCATTAAAACAGATTTGTTTAACTCAAAAAAATAATTCTTTTTTTTAAATTTATGATTAAAAATACAGCTTTCATTTTAATTGCTGAAAATTTTGCATCCAGCGCCTAGCTTCAGAAGTTCTTTGCAGCACTATTAGCACTTCTCATGTTTCTCTGTTGCACTTGTCTTGTTTAATACCAGACAAGGAGCCGTGTGGGTGACAGCTCTATACCAACAAATCCTAACAGACAGATGCTGTGATTTGATCCTGATACTCACTGTATGTTTAACTTAGTGCTGCAACCAGGAATTAAAAATATGAGCACCAGCTTCTTTCCTGTATATATGTCCATAAGAAAGCCTGATCTGGTGAAACATAATAGGAAGCTGGTTTTAGACCAAATGAAGCAGGGGAACAATGACAATAATATGTTTCATGGTACTAGAAAGCTGACATTGGCTGACATTCATCACCAGATCTTGCATCAGCATTCACCATCCCTAAATAAAGCAGTGAGAAGAAACTTCCTCCTCCTATTGAGTGGCCCTTTAAACAGAGGAGATCAAATTCAGCTGATAATGTCACCAGGAAGCGTGTGCAATATTTAAAATCCGGTTGACAGTGTAAATACTCATTCGTTGAGGCAGCTGTGGCGGGGGCACCTCCTGTGGCTGAGCCCTGGGTCGAGGTGCAAGGGGGAATCCCAGAGCCAGGGAAACCCAAGGAAGAGCAGAGAGCTCTGGCAGCTCTCGTGAGCAGCCTTGGGAGGTTGCAGCTGTGCTGGGGAGCACGAGTGACCGGGAATGCTGCGGACAGGGATAAGGAGGGCAGTTTGCACAGCAGGGCGCTGCTCATAGGGCCCCAGCCCAGGGACTGCTCTGGGTCTCACACAGTGGTGAGCACTCGCCCCACAGCTGAAACCACTGCTTCTTCCTTATGGAGTTCAACAAGGCCAAATGTATGCTCTTGCACCTGGGAAAACATAATCCAGGCTGAGCTTCCTCCATTTAGATTCCAGCAAATGGTATCCCACAGGAAGCTGTTCTTGAATTTGGAAGTGAGGGTGGTGAACACAGAACTGTGAGCTGGCTAAAGTTCTATTCTGAAGAAAGTGGCAAGGCTGGAGAAATGTTGCTAGTGGTGTTTCTCTGGGGTTAGTCTTGGGACCTGGTCTATTTAATATATTTACCAGAGTGGTGAGGTGAAATTCCTAGGTAAGACATGTTGGGAGGCATTGCCAATGTTGAGGAAGACTGGGTTGATGTTCAAAAAGGATTAGGCTAAATTTTTTACCAGCTTGCTGGTGATGTCATATAAGTAAGTCTCATACTGTACAAACCAGACACTTTGGTTTCAATAATAACCTCGTCTATAACCTGGGGCTTTGTGAACTGGATGTAGCAGAGGTGGAAACAAACCTGAGCACACTTACCAGTGGAAGGATAAATGTGATAAAACATTGGAGTATAACTGGGGTATAAAAGATAATGCAGTCCTGGAAGGTGAGAGTTTTTTAACAATTTGGAGGAAATATTGGTGCCATTTTACAAGGAGTGTTAACTTCTCTAGAGTATTTCTACAGTTGTGTGTAACTATTTTCAGAAAAATTAACTTAAACTGTGAGTGGTGTAAAGAAGAGCTACAGGATGAGCAAGGGAATGCAACTTCATTTTTTGAAGGGAAATTAGAAATGCCTCCTGTACCCAGCCAAATGGAGGTTTCTAGGGTGATGAATCATTAAATACACTGGGAGCAAATACTGGTGAGTGGAAAGGTTCAGTGTCCATGATCACTGTAGCCTCTCTGCTGAGACCACTAACAAAGCTGCCTGTTCTGTAGCTTTCCTTTTGATGTGGGTAGTGGACTGGTGTTGATTCCGAAAGTCCACAAAACTTTTGCACGCGACACTGACAAGAGGGTGGCCAGTAAGGCTGTGTTTTTATTAGTACTGCAAAAAGTACTCTGCAGCCTAAAAAACAAATACCATTTTTCAAATCTTGACTGCAGAGTACTTACGAGAGAAAGAGATTTCTTTAACTGAGATGAACTTGCTCCTGTTTGGTCTGTTTGAGCTGGGCTGTGGTGGTGTCAGTCCCTTAGCCCTGCCTAAGGAGCCAGCTCGCCGCGCTGAGATCTGGGTTTGACTTGGGAGAGCTCCGTAAGTGCGGAGTGCGCTGACATCACGCTCCCGAGGGTGTCAGTTATTAGCTGCTAAGAATAGTTACAGGCAAACACGGAATAGAAAAATCAAATGTCTGCTGAAACCACCACTGAATGGGAAGGCAAAGAGCTTGAGCTCAGCTGAGGGGCTTTCTGTTTAAATGAGAGGGCAACAAGGTTGGGCATCACCCTGGTGCAGGTGATGCTTTAGGGTTTGTGAGCTGGGAGAGCCCACAGAGACAAGTTCGTCCCTGGTGCAGTTCCAGAGCTGTCATGGTAAGTGAGCTTTTCGTGTTTATTTCCCTCTGTTTAGGTTATCTGATCTGAGTGATCTGTGTTTTGCAGTCCTTAATGTAACGATGGGATTCACAGCACGAGAGCTGTGTCAGTGTTACCACCAGTACAATCACAGTTCTGTTAAAAGATAAAACACAAAACAATACTAATTTTGCAAAATGAAGTGTTCAAGGTTAAGGAATAATGTACAGTAAAAACTACATGCAGGCATAGATGGTGTCCAGTCTCCAAGTTCAGGAAAGTATCCTGCTCCTCCTGTGTTTTGGGGCTATTTGGCATAAAAGTTACAACCTTTAGGCCTTGGTTACAGGTTTACGAGCTAAGACAGAGGTCACATTTTCAGGTTTTAGCTTATTTCCAGTTTTGTAATGCAGACTTCTGTTTAATGTTTCTGTGGTATTAATAAGCTGTTTCAGATATTAAACTGTTCCAAATTAAAGTTGATCTAATTAAAAAACCACATATAAATACAGAAGCAATATAAGATGAAAGTTAAGATTAATACAGGACTGGGTGTCTCACAACCTTTGAAAATCTCATCTTGGCTTTTTTATACTAATTAGGCCATGGACAGAAATGTTCAACTAGGTCTATCAGTGCTTTTAGGAGATCTTCTAACCTGAGCTACCCCTAACAGTATTTTTACACTTCTTAAATTTATAAAGGCAGGCAGGGGCAGAAATATAGAGCTGTGGCTCTTCCAGACAAACACCAGAGATTCTCATTACAAGTTACAAATTGGCCTGAAGCTCCTTGGCCGAAGTATAATCTTTTTCTCACTCCTTTGTACTCGCCCACGGCAGCTTCATGGTGATTCAAAACCATCAGAAATCACTTGTAACTATCACTGGTCCCCTTAGCAGGGAGAACAACCTGTTCTCCCTCCGAATTTGGCACCCTGGCCCCAGACTCCCTGGTTTGCAGCCAGTGCACAGCAAAGCCCACAAGTCTGCTGATCCTACAGAGCCTGACTCACGTCTCTGCCAGCCCCTCGCAGGAGCCTTCCCCAGAGGGAATGAGGAGCTTGATGGATGTGCTGCTGCAGGATGTCAGAGTGTGCTAATGAAGCTAAGGATCCATTACAGTATTTAGCCATTTTACAAGATCCAATTACAGGAACTTTGTGAAGTATAAAATACTTTGATTTTACCCTGTGCTTATCCTGTAAAAAAAAAAGTCTCTAAAAGATATTCCTGTCCTATCATTATTTCTGTGTGCTAATTCATCCGTGCTCAGAATTGTTTAGAATTAGGATTTGATTCTGCCCTATTGCTTATCAGTTTTTTGGTAAATCTGCTCGATAATTGTTATGGATAAAGATGAAGAATCCCTGGGTATTCTGCTTGGAGGGTGTGACATGTAAAGTAGAAGTTTTTCTTGCAGATCAGAAGGCAGGACTGACATAGGAATTACTGTCTACGATATAGGAATTCTTGTCTAAAATCACATTGTCTCTGTTACGTAGGAATTCAGACAGTGATTGTGATAGTCCCTTTTGTCCTTTAAAAATGAGAATTTATGTCTCAAAAGGTGCTACGCTGTCAGTCAGAAATTTTTTCCATTGTACTGGATCTTATTTTTAATGGTGTAATATCCTGTTCTTTTAGGTGCAAGTGTGGTGTTTCGAATGCAAACTGATTTACAGTCATTTTTTTCAGTCTGCGAAACAAGCACCAAAAAAAGAAGAAAAAATAAGATGTAAGAAATTCTATATTCAGTGTTAGTGTCCAGAGGGGTAAAATATAATATAATAAAAAAAAAAATTGAAGAATTTTTCCTCATTTCAAGGGTTTGTGAGTTTTATTTTTTTTCAGGAAGAGGACTATGTTTAGGTGACTTTTACCTGAAGGAGCAGCATTTTTAAAGAGCATTATAATAAAAAATAGAAATACAGGGAAGCTTTTATGACATAAAGTGCATATGGCTCTTAGCATGTGGCCAACTCCTTGTTTAGAAAGATTTCCTGCTGCATTCATTTTTCCTTGCTGTATCCCCCGAGGGCTGAACGTCGCTATCTCCTGCAGACAATGCAGCAACGCCCTGGTTTTGTACTGGTGAATGATTTTTACATTCACAAGCTGTTTCAGTGTTCCAGAGCACTGCATTGTTCTAGCATGGATTTATCTGATTTTTTTTCATAAAAAGACGATTCTCTCTGGTTTGGGGGATGCCATCAGGGATAAAGGCACATGCAGCAGCACAAACAGCTGAAATCTCGTGGCAGACTTTGTCTGCTTGACGCTTTCCCTGATGGCCTTGACACCGATTATAATGTCAGTAGAGTGAAACAGACTCTGCAAAATGCCATTTTCTGTTGGAATGCTGGCAAAGTAGTGCTGATGTGCCATCAGCTTCTATAGGTGGTGGCACTCTCTCATATGTTCTGTTTTCAAGGTTAAATACACAAGTGTCCAAAACAGTTTCAGCAGGAGGTAGAAGTACCTGAGCCTTGTGGCCTCTGACTTCAGCTGAGCAGTCAGAGCCCTGTCCTTTGCTTTTTGTGTGCAAACGGACCTGCCATGTATGGAAATGGTCTCAGCTGAAAGTGAAGCAGTGCAGAAAACAAAACTGTGTAAATGTCTGTGAATGGATCCAGCTGATTTTTATAGAAAATGCGAGAAATGGTGGGTCTAAATAATTGACAAAATTAGGGTAAAAGTCTTTGTAAAACACCAGTGGAAGTAAATATTAATCAGTTTTACATGTCCCAAACTCTATCCCGTTGAAATTATGAAAAATTCAACAAAATATATTCCTGGAATGTACTTAGATCGAATAGCAGGAAGCTGAGTCCAGGTACAGTCAGACTGGAAATGAGGCATATGTGTGACCATTAGTGTGGGTCACTGGCATAGCTGGAGGAGAAATGTGATGTTTCACATGCACAGCAAACTGAGGGTTTGTCCACATGAGGCTACACACATGTAATCTGAATTAACATCGGCAAGTTAAGGGATCTGATGCACAAACTTCTCAGGGAATAGAGTTGGCTGTTGCTGTAAAATGCCAGACTGAGAGATCAGAATAATCTCTCTGGCTGGAAAGTCCACTGATCCGTAGCAATAGCTCTGTTCTGTATGTGCACAGCAGACAGAGAGCAAGAAAAGGTTTTCGTTCTACTGCAGAAGAACATATTAATGGTCCTGTCTCACCACAAAATTTTCACAAAATTAGATAGTTAGATTGTGTCAAATCTTGGCTCATCACCAAGACTACTTGCCATAAAATTCCTGACATCAGAAGAGGGACACCTGTATTAAAGAGAAATTTGAAGGTTCTCTAATATATACGTTTGTGAGATGGAGTCCTTATCCACAGCAATCACGTTGTCAGCAGTGCTGTTTGCTTGAATTAATGCTGCAGATTGGACGTGGTCGTTGATGCTGATCTCACCTTATATGTAGGACACAAACTGAATACATTACATTTCCTCACGCGCCCGGCCAGAACGCTCTGACGCAAACGCCAAAGCTGAAGTAAACGGGAGCAGGCAGTTCTCAGCCCGAGGTGCCAGGCCGTTAGAAATTCCAGGTTCCTACATGTAAATGTAGGATAGATATCCAAGCTGAAGGGTGTCTCAAAAATATAGCCAAAGATTTATGTTATTCTGACAACACACTGGAATCAGCGATTACTGCTGGCACTGAGCCAAATCCAGCCAAGGGGTCTTTTTGTGTATTTCAAGAGACATGTTAAGTTCAGTGTCCTGTAACCGCATCTGTCACCACCACCCTCTCAGAAAAAAACCTGAGAAGGCTGTTTTTTGTTTTTTAATCGTTAACTCTGCACTGCTGTGCCTTCCTTCCTCTCTAAGCTTCCCTTTTGTGTAGATGAAACCTAGTGATGCTGTGTTTGCCTATAGGCGTCCTTTTTCCTGTGAACACAGAAAACCCTGAAGAACAAATAAACTGTTTAAGTTGCTGATCCTGCATGTTTGCAAATTCATTGGGAGATTTGGCTCACATGTAAGGACACAAGGATCCGGCTCCTAGGGAATAAACGTCAAAGAACATGAAAAGAAAAGCCTTGGTAGGCACTGGGACTATAAGAACAAAGAGTGCTTCCAAACTGCACTAGTAAAAACCACTGGGAAATGTGGGATAGTCTGACAGAAGCAGTAAGAATGATGGTTCTGAGTCAGGCACTGAATCGGAAAAAAAAAAAGAAAAAAGAAAAAGAAGGAGGCTTGATCCAAGTGAATTAAAGCCACTTATATTCCTGGAAATGAATTATTTCCTCTTTATCAAAAAAGGAAAAAAAGACAAAGAGGTTAAGAATGTAATTATGTGTCTCAGAAAGAATTATATGGCAATTTCTGTCTCCCAGGCTTACGTTCAGGGTGCAGACCAAAACTCTGATACACTGCCTGACTTCTGCAGTGTCTCAGCAGCGTTGCCTGCGCTGCCTATTTACTTTTCAGCACTTCCTCTCAGAGGCTCTCTTTTAGCCCATGTCCTCTGCAGGCTTTCAGAGGAAGCTCTGGGTATTATTCTGTGTCCAGAATAAACAGAAAGCCCAGCACCGTCTTCTGTGCATAATCCCTCTCCTTCCCCTGTGAATTTACAAATACCGTAGGAAAACAGAACGATCACAGAAATAGCTGTGTTAGAAGATCCCTCAGCGCTGAGGACTTGGTTCCCTGCTTTGTCAGGGAGTTCAGGCATGTCTGTGACATCATTTACTGTTTACCTTGCCGAGGCTCCAAGGAAGTGCCAAAGCCTGTGAACCATCTCCCCCCTTTCCCACCTTAGAATATTTTCGTTCCATCCATCTCTGCCTGGACACAGAGTGCCTGAGCAGTGTGGCAGGGGATGTTTTCAATGCACACTGACGTTTTGCCCAGTCATATGTCAGGAGGGAGCGTCCTCCCTCTGGTATGAACAGTGTGACCACGAAGGAAGATGAACAGTAACTGCATTATGTCCTCCAGAAGATGGATGGAAGTGAGAGGGAATATGGTTTTGTGAGCTGCGTTTCAGGGCCTGGCTCATCAGTTGCACGACATTGCTGCATCTGTCTCCCAGTGTTTATAAACTGAATTAAATCAAGGTTGTAAACCAGAAAACCGTATTCATGTGCTTTGTAGATTGATGACAGACATAGCATAAAATGCTAAAAACGAGATCAGCTGCAATTAGTCTTTAAAGAACCTAATCACCAGTATGAATTTGACAACCAAGATTTCAAATAGTTAACTTCCTTCTGTCCTATATGTTCACTGTCTTTTTGGGTTGTGTGGTTTGGGTTTTTGTTTGTGGTTTTGTTCTGATTTTTATGGATGGAAACTGTTTGAAAATAAATATACTAAGATTCAGTTATTCCTAAAACTTTATCATTTAATGACAAAAACCATTTGCTTATGAATGCATTGAGGTTGCTGCACTGGGCATATCCAGACTCTGCCAATCATCAGAGAGGGTCTCTGTCATTCTTAATTGGCTGAAGAGTAGGAAAGGAGTGGGGCAATTTCCTGCAGACTTTATTCTGGCTCTCCTGGTATGTTGCCTTGAAGTAGATGATGCTGCTATATCCCAGAGACCACCAGGTTAAATTAACTAGGACATAATTAAGATTATAAAAACAACCCCAAAAGTTTTATGGGGTTGCAAACATCATTCTCTCATTATTCCAAAGAAAGTTTATTTCTCACTAGTTCCCTTGAGAGAAGAGTTAAAAATTGCCCTTTTATGGGAAGACAACTGCCCAATAGATCACCAGAAAAAGCAATCTGAGCATGGGCAGGGCCGGCTGGAGCCCAGCCAGCGGGACTGGGACTGGTGAGCCCCTGAAACAAAACTGCGCAGCAGAAGCTGCTGCAGAGCTTCCCTGGCAGGTGCCACTTGGAGAAGCCTGTGACAGCCTGGCCTCTGGGAGTCCAAGATGATGCAAAGTGAATGGGGGTGACAGAAAAAAGAGGTAGTAAAAGAGTGGGAAAAGGAATATTCTTTACTTGGTGTGCTGAAAAGATCAAACCCCTTTGCACTGGTGCAGGGTTTTGAAGGATGTTTTCTGTCTTAGGCCCTGACTCTGCCCAAGCCAATTTAAGTCACCAGTTTGATACACAGTGATGCAGATAAGCACCAACCCCGTGCTTCCCTCCTCGCACAGACACACATTTCTGCCGGATTCTTCTTTTTAGCACAGTGGTGAACCAACATTGCTAAAACACCATCTGTTTTGCTGTGTCAAGGGAACCAGCTATCGCTGCAGCCACGTCACTAAATCACATTACAGCCCTCGGTCTAATGACATTTGTATAGATCTCCAGCTCTCTACTATTTGTCACTAATCAGGGTGGTCTGAAGATAATCATGCAGGGGCATTATCCCTTTTCTGCCTTAGCCACTCATTTCGGCAGTGTGCACAGAAGCCAGCGTGGCCCGACTTCTCCAATCCCTCTTGCTATATTTATTTGTCTTCCTTTTAGCAGAAATAATTGAGGGATCAATGAGGTTACTGTGCCAGGTCTACTGCTCAACTTCCACTTCCCTGTTGCAGTGGGATCTTGCAGGAAACTTGAAGAAATCCAAAGAACAGCCAAACCTCTTTTCATACTTGCTCTGAGAAGCCAACCCTGCCTGTGAAACAGGCACTGTTGAACACGACTTAGCCTTAAAAGATTAAATATCTTTTTGTTACATCCCAATGGAGACAATGTTAGGGTTCATATTAGCACTACTGAGTGCTCATTTGTTCTTTCTGGTTTGTAGCATTGCAAAAAGATTAGGTAAATTTTCTTCCCTGTTACAGGTGCTTGAAAATGCAATGAATTTCATGAAATGAAAGGAATTATTTAAGATTTTAATCAATGGAGCTGCAGAATTTAACCAACCATCTTAATACCATTGTATTTATTTCTAAGATTCAAAATGTTATATTAATAATTTAAACAACTGTAGGGAGTATTCTGTTGTATTGACCTTGAAAATGTTGTTAAACATACTAAATACAGAATATTTGCTTGCTAAAATGAAAAGGCGAAATGCTCAGTCACTTAGAGCTTCACATGGAAATCATCAGGAAAACAGCTCCTGTTCTAAATGGAGCTGTCAAACTGACAGGTTGCAAAAGAAACCTATTCCCAGCTATTCAGTAGTAACAAAAGATCAAGATGATCCAGTTTCATCAGACCATCAAAGAGGGAGACTTGAATTTGTTGAATTCAAATCAGTTTTCTCTGTTTGCTCGCTTAGGCTGGTCCTAACTGCAGGATTGTAAGAAATTCGCAATAAACTGAGCTGTTACTCATTCCAAGAACATCAAATAGCTGTCAATTATAAGGTGGCAGAGACTTGAATAAAAATGAAGCTGCCTTTTTTGAGAAATACTTTGGGTTGATCACAGCCACTTTGACGTAAGATTCTCTGCATGTGCAATTAGCAACTCATTCTGGCAGTTTCCTTAAGGGAATTTTTCCAGGGGTATTTGATGCAAATGTTTCTGAGAATCAGCTGTGGATGCACTATGAGGATAATTTAGAAATCTTTTCTGGAAAAGACAACACATCTTTGTCTGCTATAGTTTAAACAAGAATGTACAGCTTTATCGATTCCTGACCCTTTGTCCCTGTCCAGTGTTCAGCTCCACCACTCTAATCCAGCCTTTTCTTCTTTGGAGTAGTGGAAACCTTGGGTTTTTTCCACTTGCTTGTTAATGTATTCGGCAAGATACTTGGGGCTTCTTTGCAAAGGTGCTACTGCTCTGCTGATTGACATTCAGCATGGGCAGGCAGAGCGGGCCAAGGAAAGAAGCAACAAGCCAGGAAGGAACAAAAACCTTCCAATCTTGAGTTCTTATTCCAAGTGTCTTTGAATCAGCAGCTCTGGGCCCTTCCCAGCTCTTGAAGGAATGCCAGTTCAGAGCAGTGAGTGAATAAGGTGTGTGCGGGGGCGACTGCTTCCCTGTCACTTGTGAGAAGCTTCATTTTTAAAAGTGCCTCTTCTTTTGCTGCATTACAGGGGCTTGAATGGCTCAGAGGATCTGGGAATGTCTCACAGAGGCTTTTTGTTCATGGCCTGTTGCCCAGTCCCACCCAGCCCAGGCCACGAGTGACCAGGAGCTGTTCCCGTGTCAGCACAGCCTGATGGATGATGTGAGCTGTGCCTCGGTCCAGTTCCAGAAGGAGCATCACAAAAGCCAGCACTGCCCTTGTCCCCAAGTGACTCTCTCGCAAGCCAGGGCTGTTTCGGGGCGGGGCAGAGCCGAGGCTCTGGGGGACCAGCTGCCTCCTGCCTCGCAGCCTTCCCTGCACTCAGAGGGGGAAGTCCAGCCTGCGGAGCTGTCAGGCTGATGCTTTCCCCAGCGCTGGAATGACATGCAGTGAAAACAGGCTGGCAACGGGCACAGAAATCAGGAGCATCTTGGGTTAAGAGCATGGATATCTTCTGGTAAAATGACTGGTTTCGTTCAGAGTTTTGGACCAAAGCCCTCTGCATGTGAGGAAAATCATTAGGAGACCATTAGCTCTCATGCGTTAACATGGAAGTTACTTCTTTATTGTAATCTCTAGTTTTATTTTATAATGTTTTTACTATTTCTTTTTTGCAGTTTGCTTATTTAAACTCTCATACTGGTCATTTTCACTCTGCTTATATTTATTTTCACTCCTTTGTTTGCTCGCTTGTTCTTCCATTTGAAAAGCTCATGTGTTGGGTAACTTGCTCAGCAGCAAGGATAGAAAGAAACAGGTGGGCAGGCAATCTGAATTCTGATTTTGGCTCTGCCACTGGCTGCTTGGCAAGCTGTTTACACCATTCTGTGCCTTACTTTCCCAGAGAAAGAGATTCATAGTTGAAGAACAGTTCAAAATCTTTGACAAAAAAGAACCGTGCAACTACTTAGTGCTATTTACGGAAAGGAAACACACGTAAAATTAGGTATTTTATTCCATATGCTCCTTAAAATGTCTATCAGTTAAACCCAGTAAGCCTCTGTTCTTCATTTTCCTTTCCTGAATTAGTTCTAAATGTTGAGTCATCATCGTTGATGCACACACCCAAACCACCATAGACATCTTAGCCTTCAACCTGCAAAATATCCCAAACGTTCTGGGTTCTTCAGCCCATTTAACAGGTGTGATACATAAGTAGCAAATCCTAGTAACTACTGAGACACGACTACAGTACAGATCTGCACTGGCACTGCAGAGGGTATGGATTGCTCTCTCCTTAAGCTTTAATGTTCTCTCTATTCCCTCCCTCCCCAGTTTAATTTGGATAAAGTGTTCGCCAGCAGGGCACAGTAGTTTGTTAAGGGCATGGTTGTTACATAACTTTATGTTATTTACAGCCCTATAAAAGTGTTGCAGATAACACCAGAGACAGTTCCTCTACCTTGTTCCTCCATGGTGCCATTTCCAGTATCATTAATTCACAACTGAATCCCTTTTCCCTCAGGAATGGCTGGGGTCAGAGCAACACTGTCAATGCTGATGGAGGTAGAGAGCCAGCAGCAGCATTATGCTGAAAAGCTTCCTAAAAATGGCCTCTGTCTCCTTGCTGATCTGGAAACCCAGCCTCTTGTATCAGATTTCCTCATTCATGACCATAAAACTCTTCGGGTAGCAAAACTTTTGTAAGTTAAATGGCAAAACTTAAAACCTACAAGCTTGAGTACTGGTGCTCTTGGTGCAAGCTCAGCCTCAAAGTCCAGGGGAAGATGAAATACATCTGTGATTATTCTGAACGCAGCACTTGACTGCAGTGAGTATTTCCTGCTGCACTGCACCTGAGAGTTTGCTTGGATTCCAAAAGTGAATTTGCCGTTTTTACTGTAATGCAACTGCAACACACAGAGTTAAATTCTTGGTTCGTTTTACTGATCTTTGCCGAAGCATTTGCCAGTGTGGCACCTGGGAGCTTGGTGTTCTGCAGCCTGCAGCAAGCTGCCATGAACTGTGCTCAAGGGGACAGTGTTGAGGTTCTGTGCAGCAGGGCTTCGGACACGAATGTGCTTGTGGGTGGCACTGTGTGGATACACATACTAAAAAATATTACACCTGTGATTTCCTAAGATTGGGTAGCAGTGGAATGCAAGAATCTTTCATTAAAAACGTGAAAAGCAGTTTGGTTCTGTTGTGATTAGAAAGTGGCTTATATTTGTAAGAATTTCTAAAGGTAATTAATGGACCTGATCACGCTTATTCAGTTGGCTTCCTGTCTTATTCATGAAAAGGCCAAACAATTTCTGAACAAACTGAACAAAATAATACTTCTTTAACACTCCTTTCTTCCTAATTCCACACTTTTACTACCCATGTCAGTTACTGAATGCTTTGTTAAGCTCCTTTCATGACTATTCATTTTCTCTTTTGGCTCTACTCATTCCACTTTATACGTGGCACACAATTTTAATGTACATTATGCTCTTCGTTTGTTGAGGAAGTAACTTAAAACTCACAGAAAGTGATCACTTGCTGTTCTGTGTGCAGCAAATTAGTCCTTGTTTGCTCCTACTGCACACAGTGTAAAATTCTGGGGGGTTAGGATGAGGTTTGGTATGTGGTAAAGTAAATGTAATTTCCAAAGCAGGATGTAGAAAATGCCATGCTCAGAACAGGTGGGAGAAGAGATATTTGGCTGAAAAGGACTGGGAGGTTTTTCAAAATGAGAGTTAAAAAAGGATCTTCATTGTTTCTGCCCCTCCCATCTGCAGTTCTCCACAGCTGAAAATGAGGCAGAAAGCCAACATTGTGACATTTGAGCGGACAGCACTTTATGGAAGTGTCTATTACAATTCCACACCCACACCCAGGGTAGAAAGGAGCCTTTTCCTGGGCCAAGGCAAGCAAAGGTGCTGCCAGAGTTACAGCTGACGTGAGGCTCCTTTCCCTGAGTCTGGCATTTGTAGGCAGACTCTTACATTTTTCTGTGTAGGTTTTAAATGCAGATTCCCCTTCCTCTGCTTGCTTACTCCTCTCCCCCTCCAGAAGGAAGAAGAGGATTTCTAAAACACACTGTGGAGTTTCCTCAGCCCTCACATGCCAGCCTTGCCAGTGGGCTGGGCTGCAGCAGAAGAGAACGTGCAGAAGCACCGTGACTGAGATGAGCTTTGCCTTTGCCTCACCGAGTCAGCTCAGACGTTGGTGAAATACCCTGCAAATTGCATCAGTGAAATACCCTGCAAATTACAGCGAGCACGTGAAACCCACGACTGATCCCAGTGTCAGACTGGTCTTAGAAGGGAACACTACAGATGAAAAGGCCTTTTCAGCCCCTTTGATTTCTGCTGCTGTTCTTTTACAATGAGCACTTTCAGCGGTTCCACGAGTATCCCTCATCATTTTATCTGAAAAATATTAATATATTCAGAAATACATGCACACATGTAGGCTGCACGTAAAGCATCTATCCATATATGCCCACTCCCCTTTCTTCTATTTAAATAGCGTTCAGTGATTGTTCAGTTCTCTTGAAAGGATGAGTCACCTGTAGCTGCACAAGGATCCAACTGTGTAGCTCGATCAGTTATTTTACTGGACCTCAAAAAGTAAATACACTGACATCCACTGTCATTATTTTGGTTTGTACTTATATTATTTTTTCCCTAATTTTTTAATTTGAATTAAATATTAGAGAATTAGCATGAGGATAAAAAAGGAACTGCTGGATTGGCAGCCCTAGAAATTGAGGTTTCCTGTTTCTTGGTAGCATAGGGACACTCGTAAAACACAGCAAGGACGTTCCTCTCCACCTGCCCTTTAAACAGCGATCCATGGACCAGAGCTGGTGGTGAGCAGCCAGTGCAGGTGCCTTACACATTCCTTCTGGGAATTCTAGAGAGACACGGACACAATGTGAACTGACCTTCCACCTCAGACGCTTTTCATGTGGAGCATCACCTGGTGTGCAGAGAGATCACCACTCCCTGGTGCTGTGAAAGGCCACCCTACATCAGCAGAGCCACCGACAGAGTGGCAGAAGAGGATCTGTCACACTCCCGCTGTGCCCTGAGCAGCAGAGGGGTCTCGAAGGAAGGAGTGAATGTTAGACTCCAGTGAGAGTAAAGCCAGGAGACTGAAGGTAAAGCAGTAAAATATTTGCTGTCATATTCAGGAATGAACTGAGGAAGGGATACCTGAAGGAGGATATGTTTTCCATCATGTATACAGAATATAAAGATAATATGTATAATCCTGCTTAACAGAGTAATTAAATCAGTAAATTAAGTGAACTTTTAAGTCTCATGCTCTCCATAAGGCTTGAACAAATTGCTCACATATTAATGAGGGGTTAAGTGCCATTTTAGTTCTTAGATCTGGAAAAAAAGATGCAAAGTGAGGGAGATGTAGATTAGCACATCTTACCTGAAGAGCTGCAGACTGCAGCTGCAGAAGAGCTGTCAGACATTAACAAAGAATGAAGACAAAGCAAAAGGCAACGGTGCAACTGTGGGGTGGCCTGATTTAACCAGTGACACAAACAACCCTGAAAGGAAACCAGCCTTGTCACTGTAGAGGTGTCAAGGAAGTGGATTGCTCCTTCAATAAATTAATTCTGAAGGCTGAATGAGCAATTTATTTTTTCTTTTGTTTTCCCGAAGTCAGTCAAAGGGGTTGTGTGATTCAGTCACACCAGTGCAGGGGATTCCCTCTGGATCTATGTCTCTTAGCTATGGGTTGGGCTTTTTTTTTTCCTTTGACTTGTCTCCTGAGCAAACATGATGCCTTCACGTGTATCCTGAAGTGTTTTGGGAAGCAATTAGATAATGGGCTAGTGAAATGTGGGGGCTTTCTGGTACCCCTGGAAAGT
Organism: Gymnorhina tibicen; assembly: GCA_013399875.1. Classification (NCBI taxonomy): domain Eukaryota; kingdom Metazoa; phylum Chordata; class Aves; order Passeriformes; family Artamidae; genus Gymnorhina; species Gymnorhina tibicen. The sequence goes on along the minus strand of VXAZ01007116.1, from coordinate 3,170,549 downwards.
ACCAGGCTGACAGTGAACCCTGCACTTCTCTGTAACCAAGAAAAGACACGCAGAGACTCTGGTGGTATTTTTAGTTGTTTAGATTATACGTGTCCCTGTCCCTCTTTGTGCCTTTCGGCCTCAGCCCTGCCAAGACCGGGAAGATTTTAGAAACTGTCTCATTGCTTCCTCATACCCGTTCACCGTTCCAACACAGTGTTTCACAAATTTCCATCCAAGGGGTTCTTAGGGTGCTGCTGGAGCTGTCCTGGCTGATGTTTTCAGTCACGGCTGAATCAGCACAATCTCCAAACAGGTTCCCTTCCTCTGCCTTCCCTCTGGAGGTGTTTCAGACTTGTTGGGCAGGAATCCAAGCACCGTAGGCCTCCAGTAGCATTTAATCTATCAGAAACCAAAGTTGCTGCGTTGGCTGTAGTAGCTCATAATTCAAAGGGAACATGTTAGAGAAACTGATCTGGGTATTGATTTTAAAAACTAATCTGGCACTGTGTCCCAAGATTTCTCTTTCACTGCAGAACAAATTGATTCCTTGTATAAATTCTAAAATAATACAAAGCATATTGCAGAACTGGCATAAGAATGGCTCCATTAGGGGTAGCTCTGATTTTGCAGAGTAGGGTTTGGCATGTGAAACCAGTGATCAGAAGCAGAACTGGATAAAAGCTGGTGGTAAAACACTGCCAGCAGGAGAACTGGGGATTTCGATTTCATTAGGAATTTGTAACTTCATCTAACAAATGACTAAACTGACTACACAGTGGGTGAGATGAGTTTTATAAGGAGGGGCAGTTTCTGTTATTTGTATTGGTCGGTCCAAGACAAGATATTCCTGTTTGCCTTGGACCACCACAGCCACAGCAATGCCACCCCTGCAGGATGAGTTTCCCTGTGGAGAACCCTGTCCTGTGTGCTTCATTTTCACAGCCTGCAACTGAAATCTTCCCTGTCTCCCAAATGAGTCATAAGGATAAATTATGTAATTTTAAATGTTTTAATTAGCACTGGAAGGACAAAACCCGATAATTGAATAATATGTAACTACCCAAATACCATCTGAACTTTTCTAGGCCTTTCCTTGCTGCCTGTTATTTTCCAGAGTTGTTTGAAAACAGAAGATGAGAAATGGCGTGCTCATTCTGGGATAGTATCTTGTCAATAATCACTATTCAGGGTTCTGAAGACTGTATTAGGACAAACATAAGAGAACAAGCATATTTTAAGGGATAACTATCCTTGTGCCAGTTTCTCCCCTTTATAAAAATTTAAGTTACTTATATCATGACACAGTGACTCTGAGGCAAGTGTATTTTCCTCAAGTATGGTCCAACAAAATCAAACCCACTTCTTGTTGATTTTTGCTGTGTGATCACTCATTAAATGCAAAGTAAACACATTGCTGAATGGCATCTGTCCTTTGGATAAACGGAAGACAGATGTATTGCCGTGCAGGGAAGCACAACACAGACCTTGCAACCAGGACAGAGCTATTAAAATCATGGGCTTGAGTCAGTTAGGGGACGTGCACTTGTTTTAAGACTGATTTAGGGTAAACAATGAGCTGTTTCATTACAGTATGGACTGTATGTTCCAGCATGTGCTGTCACTAATACTGAGCCATTTATCAGTAACATGCTAATAGCTCAAAGATTGCTTTACTCACAGAAGTTATGATACTCATTAAAATATTTTGCAAAAATTTGACAGTTTATGTTGCTGAGGGTGTGGCAGACCTGTGCTGAGAAGATGGATGATGCAAATGTCCCATGGCTGGTGCTGGAGGGCTGAGCAGGCTGCCTTAGGCTGGCTATGCTGAGGCTCTGACTTCTGCAGAGGTGTCCCTGCGGCATCAGGGTCGGTGGAGCAGGAGAGACTCCGAGGTGTGGCCAGAGCATCCCAGAGATCACCTATCCCAGGTGTTCCCAGGTCTCTCGTTGGCCGTGGTTGTAGTTTGGCAGTTTGACTGCAACAGGAGTATCAGACGTGGAATGGCCAGACAGATCCACGACACGACTGACCAAGCCCTGGCAGTCAGCCTCCGATGGTCTGTCTGCTTTGCACGTGCCGCTGTGAGGAGGGCCGCACCGTTATGGGATGTGGGATTGCAGCTTTGTGAGGAATACACCGGATTTGAGTACCCATTCAACACTTCACTTTTTTTTCCCCACATTACTGATCTGCAAAGTTCAGTGCAGTCAGTCCTTGCTACTAACCCAAGAGAAACACCACACCCTGCTGCGTGCTGAGAGGGACATAGGACTTTAATTGATCACAGAATCAATTCGGTTTGAAAAGACTTCCGAGATCATCAAGTCTAACCTGTGACTGAACACCACCGTGTCAACCAGACCACGGCACCCAGTGCCGCTTCCTTAAACACCTCCAGGGACAGTGACTCCACCACCTCCCTGGGCAATCTATTCCAATCCCTTTCTTTGAAGAAACTCCTTCTAATGTCCAACCTAAACACCCCGTGGCTTGAGACTGTGTACTCTCATCCGACAGCTGGTTCCCTGGGAGCAGAGCCTGACCCCACCCGGCTGCACCCTCCTGTCAGGGAGTTGCAGAGAGCGATAAGGTCCCCCTGAGCCTCCTTTTCCCCAGGCTGAGCCCCCCCAGCTCCCTCCCGAGGCCGCTCCAGTGGAGCATCAGCCATGGAATACTGGAATACCCCCACCCCCAAGTCCCCATCCCCAGGGATCCTATCCTCAGGTGAAATCTCTGGGTCTCCACATCCTTTGGGTCCTCACGCCCTGGGGTCCCACCACCACCCAGGGCTGTCACCCACAGGGCGCCCGCGCCCCGTGTCCCCCGTGTCCCCCCGCCCGGGTCCCGTCTCTCACGGTTGTCACACGCGGGGTGACAGAAGCGCCGCCCGCAGCGGGGCGTGGCCGTGTGAGCGCTCTGACGTCACGCGGCGCTGCCATGGCAACGGCCCGTCACGTTGTCCGGTCCATGCGGGCGGGGCGGAGCCGCTCCCGCCC
>VXAZ01007116.1:3105772-3165855 GCA_013399875.1 Gymnorhina tibicen | reverse complement strand
GGGCAGCGACCCCCGGTGCTGGCGGGTCCGGTCCGGCGGGGGTGCGGGGCGCCGCGGGGTCCCTCTGGCCGGGGAAGGAGCTGCTGGGGGTGCTCACGGGGAGCCCGGGGTGGGCAGTGCCGGCCGGAGCGCGGGGCGTGCAGAGCGCTCCGGCCACCCCAGCAGCATCGGCTGGACCGGCACTTGCCCAAGTCTGTACAGTGGGCAGCAACAGGCGGCTCCCGGGCTTGTGGAACAGCTGGGGAAGCTCCCGCTCTCAGCTCTGTACCTGACTAGAGCAGCCCGACCCTCGTTTGGGTTTCAGCATTCCCTAAGTCGGCTTTGTGGCGAGGGGCTGTGACTTGCATGCCTTGCGTGACTGCTGTGGCAAAGGTGAATCAGAAGGTGCTCCCCGTCTTTAGGAAAAGTGCAAAGTCATTAGGTGCTTTTCATGACATACTTTGTAGGTATTGCTGGTTTTCCCCAGCCACATTTATTTTATTTTTTTAAATCTGCTTTTTTATTTTTGCACTTGTTCCTGAGGTTATCACCTCCTTTAATTTTTAACTTGATTTCTTTTGGAAATTGTGAAAAGCGTCCAAATTGCTACCAGCTATAGATGTGGTAGACAAGTTTAGTTTATGCTGTATTATCTGAACTAATGCAAAATAAGCCTCTGATCTGTTCCTTCCTGTTAATTACACAGTTGAGAATGTTGTCTTTTATTAGACTGGTTATTGTAGCTTGGAAAGTACATGATTTTCCAGGATGGTTTTCAGTTCTGAAATAGAAGCAGGGTAAGTCTCAAAGCTAAGTATAAGCTGAGGAAAAAAGTCCTTAATTTAATTATGTATAATCAGTTTCTGAAGAAACAGAGGAGTAGTTGCTCTCTGCTGGGTCGAGAGTACTGGGAAAGGAAGGGGAAAGAATGGGAAAATGGTGCAGAGAGAGGAGACAGGTACCAGCCTCTAAAACCCGCGGTGGAGGCACTGGGAGAGATGAAAACGGTTCCTGTGGGAATAGCGGGGACATGAGTCTGCAAAGTCATGGGAGTGTTCAGAGGAAAACCTGAAGCTGCTTCCTGACTTGTATTAGAAATATGGGAAGTGATGTAAAAGATGGTCACTAACCTGACAATGAAGTGTCAGCTACAGGAGATGTAATTGCGGGTTAGAGCTGGGGGAAGTCTGAAGCCATGCTAACAGGAATAATAACTGTATCAACAAATTAAGATGAAACAAACCACATGACAAGCACACACAGTCCTGAAAGTCTCTTAATGGGATGGGAATCTTCAGTGGGTTTTTGCAGTGTTTGTTTGTGATTCTCAAGCACGATAGCTGTGGTGAAGTTAATTTGTGCTTCCAAAGAACAGGCTGATGTTATCTTGGAAGAAGGGGGCTAGGGAAGTGAGTGAGATCATAAATATATGGATATGTCTCGCTGTGTGTCTGCTGTGGCAAACTATATTTTGAATTATAATTTCTCTAAAATGAGCAGCTTTTACAGTGGGTAATGTAGATGGGTTATACAGATTTAATAGGCTGAGAACTAGGGTTGCTGTCATAGTATATAGTAACACCTTTCGTCTGTTAATCATGAAAAAATTGAGTTTCATGTTACAGATGCGTCTTCTTCTCTCTCCTGTATTGTTTAAGTATTACAGCAAATAGCTGCTGCTCTATCTCTACTTCAGCCCTTTCCTGAGTGCTTGGAAAGTTGGTCCTGATTAATTGCTCAGGTCATTTAAATCTTAAGTAAAAAAATTGCTGGCTATGAATGTCATGTGTTATGTTGGATAATGAAAGTTTCAACTGTGTCTTCATGTTGCTTACTTGAGAACTTAATATATCTAGTGTTTAATTTGTCCCAAGTATTCTAATTTTCCAGTTTCGAAAGAAAAATGTGGGACTTAAAAACCTCACTAGAAAACCTTGCAAAAATATATTTGAATACAGAACTGCATATTTCTCTCCTGGACCATTATGGACCTTAAAAAAAAGGCCACAAAATTTATGAGTATAAGATTTTGAAGGTGAATAAGAACTATAAATAAATAAATCCCCACAGTATATAGAGAAGTGATCTTCCTCAGTTACTCTCTTTTCTGCCAGTCTTTAATTTATGACTGTTGTGTTACTGAAGGCAGTCATTTATATTTTTTTATATCTCGGAAGTCACTTTGAAATGTCTTATCGAAGTAGTTAGAAATTCAGAATCTCTGAGCTTGACGTGCAGTGCATGGTCCTAGAATGTAAATACTTCAGGACAGTGATAATGCAGTGATTGTGTTTTGTACTTAATGCTGTCTGGAAATATCAATGCTCAGATTAATGCAGCTCCCAAGTGCCTGGAACCAGCTGTTTAGAAAGTATTCATAGTATTGCTAATCAAGAAAACATTTTTTAAGTTCCACCAAAATTTTTCTCTTCTCTAATTGGATGCAGACCTGTCACTTAACTCATCTTCTGAAGTGTGTAATTAAGTTTAGTTGTTATTGTTTCGTTCTTGTATGAAACTCCTGTGTTTTGCAACCCAGAGTTTTGTAATAGAATTTACGTGAAAGATCCAAAACAGAACTAAAGCAAATGCTCCTGAAAAACACAGAATGTGTGCTGTTGAGGCTGTGGTTTGGTACCTGACACCAGTGCAGAGGGCTTCATGGAGCTTTCTGGATAACAGGAGGCAGGGCTGTACAAAGCTGCAGCTCTAATTAAAAGGATGGCACTGTTCAGGCTTGGGGTCGTGTCTTTAGCAGTGTTTGAACAGCAGAATTGTCTTTGCAGAGAGCCTGAAACAGAAGAGCAAGAGAGGAACTTCTGAATGCTTTGAGTGAATGTCAGCTTGGATGCCACCAGTGATACTCGATGTGCTGATCACTGTGAGTCGCTGTAGTTACTGTGGGGCAATGCCACAGTGAGAGCTGGGCTGAGGGTTTATAAAAACCAGATTTCATACAGGTATAGATGGACATTGGCTGACAAATAGTTATGCAGTTCATTGAAGACAGTTTCGTTTCCTTTAGGATGTCTCAGCTTCCAAAAGTTTGTGAAATGCTGACATGCACTAAGCCAAATTTAATTCAGTTACTGTAACTCTTGCAATCTCTTGCCTTCTAAAAGGGCTTAAACTGGAAAGAAGGGGAAGATAGAAGTGCCTGATTGTATTGTAGAGCAAAAGGCACTCTCAAGTCCCACCTATTACATAAAATCAGTTGTTTGGGGCAAAACAGGTTTGACAATTTGCAGGAACTATTTTCCCCCTCCTTTTTACGTCAGATCTCAGACAAATATTAATCATATGGATTTTCAGTGTAAGCCAAATGTTTGAGTCATTGTGAATCTCACTGTTTTGAAACATTAAAAGAGCTGAGTAATGTTAAGATTAAAATTATTTTATAAGGTTTTAATTTTCAAATGGGGTGGGGAGGGGAACAAAATGAAATCATCAAATCAATCCCAGGATTGAATGTGCTTCTTAAATGTGATTGAAAGTCTTGGAGCTGCTTTCAGTGACTGTCTTGGCAGCTCTACAAGAACAAATCACCTCATTGCAATCAGCAGTTGGAACTCTTGGACCTGCCTGGTTTGTTTTCATCATCCAGGTATTAATTCAGGTGGTCAGCATCTAGTCTAGCACAGAGCATCCAGGCAGTTTCAGGATAACTTGGTGATTTAATTCTTGTTGAATTATTTTTTGTATATGTTTTTCTTGCCATATATATATATAAATGTAGTAATTATTTCTAACATAAATTGCACTTGTGTAATTTCATGTTTATATACTGAAATGCAATTTGTGTGGTATTTGTGTGCATTTGAAGTCTTGCATTAAAATTAAAGATGGTAATTTATGATCTGTTGTTGAAATGTGATATTTAAGATTGTTCTGTTTAAAAGAAGTATTTGATCTGAGTATTTTTCTGGTGACCCTTTCTGTCATGATTGATTGCTTTAGGTGACTGTTCATTTAAACCAGTTTTACTCCTAGTTTGGAAAAGGAAGACATTTTTCTTCAGAATCTTGATTTAAGTTGAGCTTAGTTGTTACTGAGCTGAAAGAAGTATTCAGATTCCATGTATAGATGTTATGTTCATCAAAATCTGATTTCAGACACAAAATTTTGCTGCGTTCCTAGTGATTTTGATCAGTTTTGATTATCTGACTTAAAGATTTTGAGAGTGCAATGTAATGTTATGGTACTAAAAATTAGTAAATTGGAGTACGCTAGGGTTTAGATAGTTAAATTCTATAAAATCTTTCCCCCCCTTCCCCAGAAAAATATGAATTAGGTTTAGGACCATGTCTTTATCTTGTGTTGCTATTGAGGAGGCAGACTGGAGCCCTTTCCTTTGCTTGTGCACGGTGCTGATGGGAAGATCTGATCAAGTTTTGTTGTAATCTCAACATTAGGCAGAGTTAAAAGAACAGCACAGCGAAGTTTCCATGACAGCATTAAGTCCAGATGCCCTAGAATTTCAAGAAATTAATCATGACGTTAGTACCATTTTCCTTCCATTGAACGGTAGGAAGGACATAGCTGGGGGGTTGGGTGCTCCTGACAATCTCACGGGGGAAGAGCAGTGGTCCAGAGGGAAGTGTTACAGTTTTTTATAGGACAGTGAATGCCTGTTTTCAGTCTCACTTACTGACGCTTGTTGGACAAGAAACTTCATTGCTTTTTCAAGTAGTTTTAATACAAGGTGTCTAAATACAAAACTAATTGAAAGTATGGGGAATGAGGTGGCCCAGAAGTAAAACTATGGTTTTGGTGCTACTAACACAACCTTAATTTCTAAGATATGCACCAGAAAAGGGGAAACTCCTCTTTTGTCTTGGAAGCATCCCAAAAGAGGCAGCTGGATTGTTTATTTATTTTTATACAGCAGAATAAAAATAAAATACTGGTCCAAAGTAAATGTCCTGTAAATGAGTATTTAATGATGTGAGCACTTCAGTGCAGTGGCCCACACTTTAGGAAAAAGCAGCTGATTTGGAAGGTCAGGTAGCTGGAGATGGGAAGTCATTAAGGCTTTTTTTTCCCTGCTCATTTGATAGACTTTCTTACAAATGCGGATAGATGGGCATCAAAAGCCAAACATGCACTTTGAAAAGGGATGAAGTGAAGAAAGTTGACTTTTCCTGGTGGTGCTGCTTCACAAGCTTGAGGAATTCTCTGTTCTCAATCTCTGCAGAAACCTCAAGGCCCTGAATCGTAGAGCTTTGGTAACTGTGACAGGATGGGAGCTGAAAGGCCAACAGCGTTAGCAAACAGTTAAATTGCTGCAGAGTTTCAGAGCTGGGGCTCTTTGCCTTCTCATTGAGTCAGGCATCCCCGTGCTTTGCGTGCAGCTTCTGGAAGCAAGAGCTGAAGAATCTTTAGCCATTTTTACCGATCTGTCAGTCACCACTGCTGAGAAGAACTCAAATGGTGGAATGCGTATCCCAAACATTAAACCCAAAAGACTTCCAAGAGCAGTGTCTGCTCTGTGGTGAGGGCAGAACTGACAGGGATTTAGCTGAGCTGCTGTCTTGTCTCACCGTGACTGAGACACGTAGGGAGCATTTACAGGAACAGAAGTTCTGTGGATTGGAAAGACCCTTGAGCAAAGCAGGTTGTGGAGCCATGGGCTCTCTCCTGGCCATGGTGCCTGACTGATTGTTCCTGTCTATAACCTTAGGCTTTGTCTCCACAGGGGAATTCTGCTATTTATAACCTAGTGAGCATCATGTGTTCATAGAAAATTTTTCATATGAAAATTAAAAAGTGATACTTTGTGGAAGACTGCTGCAGGTGGGAATATTGTACTTCTTTGCAGCAGCAGTTTGTTTCTCTTTTATCCTCTTTTGTTGGAAACTTTATCTAGGACCATTTTCTTTCCATGCAGATAGGTAATTTCTGACTTCTGACCAGTTAAAAATTGCTTCTACAAAGACAGCCTTTATTTTGAGAACCCTGCAAGTGTGGAGATAGTTATGAACACAGTGCTACTGATTTCCTTAACTTCTTTCTTAAATCCTGGATGTAGTATCGTCTTTAATAAGCAACTGTCTGAAAACAGGCAATTACTGCTTGAGAAACATCAAAAGCAATTCCAAGCAGTATAGATTGGATATATCAGCCTCATCACAAGTGGTACCAGAAGTCGCTACATAGCCCATGTGCTCTTAATCCCATACTTGCATTAGTAGGGGTGAGAAACAGTACATAGGGTTTTTACTTTCTAGCATTGGATTTCTGATCGTTCTGTAGTGAGGTTTTTGATAGATTTTTTTAAAGTATATGCATCTCATATAAATGTGAATCTCAGAAAAAAATATTTTTGTTTAGAAAAGCCTACTGAAGTAGCTTGAATTCTAGTCTGGAAGAGAACTTAATTTTCGTGGCTTCAAATCACAAGTAATTGACCAGAAATGTATTGTGGACCAAAAGCAAAATTAAAATTAGACCTGAGGGCAGTAATTTTATCTGACCTTGGGATAATTGGTATTACAAAAAGCACAAATGTTTATATTGCCTTGTTTTCTCGTGAAAGGGTGCAGCTGCAAGCTGTGCTCAGCTGCATGGGGATGTGCAGCACATAATGCCTCGCTGTGACTCCGGTACCAAGGGAGTGCGCGTGGTGCTGAGTGGGGAGGAGGGCAGGGTGCTGGGTGCCGTGTATACATCGGGTGCGTGGCTTCTCCCGAGCTGATGGGGCATTTGAAAGGATGCAGTGTGTGTGTGTAACTGGTACTGCTGGGCTTTCTGCCCCTCAGGAGAGTGAGAATGCTCCACTTTCAAAAACTGTCAGCCAGGAATTATTACAGTTGAGTGAACAGTCGTCTGAGCTGAATGGAGGCACTTTTCCTGTAGACACTATAGTTTCTCTTAATGTGTATCTTTTCCGTTGACTTTAAACCTAAACTTTTCTGTACACTTGGTGCTTTTTATGCATACTGTGCAGTCTGCTCACTCTCAGATAACAGGAGGCTGCTTCAGTAGTCTTTTGTGCCTGTAGGTGCCAGACCAGATTTTATATGCATAGCACTGCTTGGCCCTACATGATGCCACTTCAGTAAATACCAATGCATTAGCCCCTTAAAAAAATCCAGAGTCAAACTTGCTTAGAGATGGATTTAAATGTAAATGAGGGTCTTTCAAAATGACTTTGAATTGTCAGATTGTCGCTCTGCAGTACACTTTTCCTAGTAAAATGTTAAAATAGAGTCTGGGTATTTGAAGAGACAAAAGCCCTCAGCTCACTCCATATGTGTATCCACCTGTCTCTCCCCAAGGAAGAAATTGGACTGGAACCATCGCTGTCTTCTTACTTAGGGTTATATCTTTCTGCTTCATTAAGATCTTTCTTGCCATTTCTTACATGTTTTGAATTGCAAAACCAATAATAATTTGTTCAGTGATGGAGTGTCCTGAGATCAGTGAACCAAGTTTTTACTGGGGAATTATTATTATAGTCACTAAAGACAAGATAATTTGAATTTCACATGAAGTTCTGTTTGCAGGGAGTGTGATAAAAATAAATCTGTGCTTATGTACCAAAACATTTTGACCTGGAAACGAACATAATGAATATAAGATGCAAGAATGTTAATTTTGGAAAAAATGACTGTTGGGCTGTGAAATATTCATAACTTTAAAAAATTCCTTCCTTCCTGTGCTTTTCTCAGCCTTATGCTTAACACTGAATTTCTTGAGGCTTTTTTTCTAGAATCTAGTGTGTGTGGGCTATGAAGAGTAAGGCCTTTCTGTATGTGTTTTATGAATGTACATGGCTTAGACTTTAGCTAGGTCTTAGAAATAAACTCTTAATATCTCTGAGCTTAAGACACCAGTCTCATGAGCTGTCAGCCAAATGAAGGGTAACAGTCTAAAGTCAGCAATGTTTTTTTACTAGTAACCTAATGAATCACTTCACTTTAATTTCTAAACTGATTTCCTTTGTCTGTTTTGAGACTGCTGTCAACAAGGTCAGCGTTTGTTGGTCTGTTTGTCCTCCATGGAAACCGTAATCAAACCAGTCACCAAACCCAACGCGGGCCGTGCCCTGGTGTGTTGGGGCTGGTCCCTGTGGGATCGCAGAGTGGTTTGGGTTGGAAGGGGCCCTTGAAGATGACCCAGTTCCAGCCTGGCCCGTGTGGGTTCGCTCTCTGTGAGCCAAGCGATGGCTTCACCGCGGGATGTACTTGAGCTGCTGCTTCCTCTGCTCCCCTCTGTGGCTGAAAAACACTCAAGGGTGATGTTTACGGTGCTCAAGTCTGAAGGTGAACACAGAGGTTTATATTCTGTTCATAACTCCAAGTAGTTATTGTGGTAAATAGAAGTGTTTTGATGTGGCAGGCTTTATTTCAAAGCGCTATTAGAATCCTCGGCTGAATGTGTACATGTGTATAAAATGGCACGTTTCTGTTCTTTATGATGAGTAGGTCCGAGGTGTTTTGGCCAAGGGAGGAAGGAGCAATATTGTTGCCCTGAAACTGCTTGTGCCACCCTGTTGGTGGGTGGGGTTGTGTCCCTGATGTAACTGCTCGGGGCATGTGGGCACACCAAGAGGCGAGACTTGAATCCCACTCATTCCTCATGAGCCTCTCTCGTGACCTCTCTTTTCCAGCTGTCCATGCGGTTTTGAGCACACACATTCACCGGTCCCTTAAAATTGGGGATGGTATCTCTTAGAGGAATGGGTGTTTAAGTAAGTTCTGCTCATACCCTTCCTCTCGAGAGGCGTTGGTTGATTATTTCCTGTTTTTGTACCAAAGCTATAATGGAGACATATCACTTTAAAACACTTCCAAAATGTGCAGAAGTGCAACAATAGCACTGACCTCAGTGATCGAGGTCACACCCAGGCTGCTTCCTGTTTTCTTCTTGGGGAGACCAGAGGCCCCGAGCATGGGAGAACTCTCCTTTGCATCTGCCTGGGGATCGGAAATCAGAGTGGCAATTAATTCCTTCTGACAAAAAGAACATTTAAAAATCTTAAGGAAAAGATTCAGTTAGGATTTCCAGGCTTATTTTCTAAATGGTAACTATTTTTTGAGGGAATAACCATTATTCTCTTACTTAACTGATGTGTGTAAGATGTTCTGCAGTTAGTACACTCCTTAAAAGTATACACTAAAGATAAAGAAAGGAGGGAGATGGACTGAAGGGGTTTGAGGGGAGAGGGAAAGACCAAGGTACACAATGGGGCAATTACAGCCCTTAGATCCTGTTATTTCAACTTATCCCAGCATTATTCTCCTGGGATTCAAGTGTTAGTTGACCAATATAAAAGCTCCTTGCTTTGTTGTCTTTGTTTATTGATGCAGTACTGCTACAGGTCAGAACAAAGACTTGGGAGAATGGATAGCTGGAAAGGTCTCTGAGAAACAAAGGAGAGGCAGCATAGGGCCAAGGTATAGTAAAAAAAGCCATTAAATGTTTCATTTTCCTCGGTGGAGAGCTGAGTGTATGTGTGGTTCTCAAACAGCTCTGCCATAGAAAATACATTATGTAAAATTCCAACTGAAATACTTTTTCTGTATGAAGGTATGTAACTGCAGCACAGCATTAATGCACTGACTTTAAATGACTGTTGTGCAGGCAGAGATTTCACTTGATGTAAGGCTTTGACCACCATGTCCAAGTTTGTAGATTTTGAATATGTCAAATCCATTCTCTTCAGGCTGTAAGAAATAAAACCTCTCTCTGTTGTTCTCTATTCATGGCTTTGGGGAGACGTAAATGACTGGGCAAAGCTGCCAAAGTCTTGTTTAGTGTCACTAAATGAAGAAATGTTTTATCAAAATCTCCTCTGGCACATCCTGAGTGTATAAAGTGTTGGTTTGTGTGTGCTGGCAGGGCTCAGCTTCAGAGCCAGAACCCATTGTCCACAGCCTGAGTGTCTGTGAGTTACCAAGGTATCTCCCTTGAGAGAGCTGGAGTATTTCTTGGTGTCTTTCCCCTATGTTTAGTAAAGTGCTATAGTTAGCATTCCTTATGTTTAGCCACCTGTGTGATCACTAGTAGGGATGATCACATAAAAGCCATGTGGAACCTCCTTTCTCCTGCTGTCTGTTGATCACTTTGAGATCTTGCTGCATAGGAGTTGAAAACCTGAGGTTGATAAGTGTAGGTAAGCACTTATTTCAGTTCTGAAGGACTGATTTTTTGATACAAAATGAAATTCTTACCTAAATTACTCTCTGGTGATAGCTCTTAAGAATCCAGTCAAACAAACTGTTCTTTCTGCAGTCCCTTTAATCTCTATATATTTGGCCCAAAAATAGCAATGCTTTGTTGTGGGGAGGGGCGTATTTACACATCTCTAGTAACTCTTGCAGAGAAAAGGGTGTTTTTCCGGCCACAAAGTTTTGAGTCCACAGGTTGTAGAGAGAGTACTTTGGAGACAAGACCCTGGGATAATTTGTCACTGCCTGCCTGTATAATGAAGAATTAAACTCTTAGCAAATGATGCTGCTACTGAATCATGAATAGTGTAAGGAGTAATTTATCTGTGGAGCGCTCAAGCCTGCCTGTGGCTTTCTTGGCACTGGATATACTGTGGAATCTGACTTAGTTAATTATTTTGCCTTGGGAGGCACTTTATTTTGGTATCAGTAAATTCACTTTTACAAGTCCACTGAGGAGAAATTGCAGTGAGGTGCAGTTCAGCCTACAAATGACTGAGGGCAAGGATGTGCCTCCCTGGCTACACAAAGTCAATGCACACAACGAGCTCCCTGTGCTGTTGCTTCTGATGGAAGCATCTCGTGTCCTTGACCCCATTTCCTACTGGTTTCAATGTCCTGCAGTGACACAACCTCAGTTACCAAAGGTTCTAAAAAGTCCTTCTCTGTCCTGTTGCTCTTCCCCTCAAGGCCTCAGCAGGTGAAATTGTTCAGAGCACATCGTGCACATCGTGACTTCGAAGAGAAGCATCTGACCTCTTTCATCGGAGGTGCTACATCTGGATGCTGAAAAGCAGATACCACGAGTATTCTGCATCTGAGTGAACTCAGAATATTTTTTTTCTGATACAACCTTTATTAAAAATATGAATAAGTCAGGGAAGTAGACATCACGTTACCCCAGTCTCCTGAGATGCAGGAGGAATCCTCACTCACTCCTTCTGCCCATACAGGTGCAAGAGCTGATGGCTTTGCTCTGTATATGACTGAGCATGGTACAGCTGGGCTCCTGGGCAAATTCATGTTTGGAATAAAGATTTTTCTGGGCTGTGAGGCTGCGCTCCTTCCTGTCTGTAGTGTTTTGATCGTGGAGGGGACAGTGAACAGGCATCGTGTGTCCTTTGTAACCTAGTATGGGTTGGTGTTGAATCCACTGAGGTTTTCAGTAATTTGTATGAGGAAAATTCTGCAACAACAGAGATCACCTCTATTCTTGGCAATCCTTGTAAGCCCTGCCAAAGCAGTCTCAGCATTTAATCTGATAAAACCCAAGTTGTTTACCTGATGCCTGGTAGCACACTTCAAGGTTGTGGTGGTGTCTTTCTTCTCTGCACTGAGGACAGGTTTGTAGGATGCAGCCTCTGCTTTGCCAGTGCTGCCAAGCATCTCAGTGGTGTGTTCTTCTGTGTTTCACTGGTCACCTCACTGATGGGCTTAGAAACAATATTACAGCAAGTAAATCTAGCCTGGGTAATGGTCTTTGCACATAACTACTTCTCTTTAACCATACTGCTGTAACATCAGAAGTATTAAAACAGACACAGATGCATCCACGAGTTCCGAGCTTCCAAGCATGTGCTTACCTTCCTGTGTTGCTGTCGTGAGTCTGGTGACATCAGTAAGATGCTCCCACAGGAGTTTGACAGGAGTTCAGAGATGGTTCTTGCAGAGTTAGTGTGAATCTGGAAATGCATCCATGAGAGCTTCCTCCCTACCCACTCAATTTCTGTAGCTTCCTGTGGGCACATTAAAACACTGCTTGAAAAAAAAGTAAAAATCCCAAGTGGAAGCATCTTTCTCCCAATTCTGCTAAATACTTAATGGTGGGTGATGATCTGAATACACACACAGGCCTTTGCATTGGGAGCTGCTGCCAGGCAGTGCAACACTGTTGGATACGCTTCAGTTTAATAGTTGAACTGCACTTAGTTTGTTTACTGTAGTATCTTGGTGTTTATACATAGCTTAATATCTCAGAGTTTGCTGTTCAAATGCTGTGTACTGGAAAGGAACTTTAAAGCTATAGTGATCCCATTCTAAAGTGAACCTGGATTTTGTGGAAGTGTGTGCTGGTTTGAAGGCAGTTCTGCTCATTGAGGTATAGCTTGACCTTGAACCACTGACACATTTCACCTGAGCAGTGGTGCTTAAGGCTTTGCAGATTTAGAACATGCTGGTGCTGCTAGGGCTTTTCCACTACTAAAAGAAGTTTATTTCAAAAATATGAAGGATCATTGTCCTTTTAT
This sequence comes from Gymnorhina tibicen, assembly GCA_013399875.1. Classification (NCBI taxonomy): domain Eukaryota; kingdom Metazoa; phylum Chordata; class Aves; order Passeriformes; family Artamidae; genus Gymnorhina; species Gymnorhina tibicen. The sequence goes on along the minus strand of VXAZ01007116.1, from coordinate 3,153,458 downwards.
TCACTTCAGAATTATTTTTAAACTAAATACATGTGGGTGAGTGAGAAGGCTTCTGGAGTTTGTCCATGTAGGAACTTGGAGAAGTGTAACACGATTTAAAGCTGTGAAGTTTAACAGCTGTGTAGCTGCTGGTGCAGCTTGGTACAGAAATGGCATTAGTGGGTGAACAGTGCTGATATGAGTGACATTAATTAAGATTAACTTTATGTGCAGAGTGGTCATTGATGGTCTTTGAATGCCAGTGCAATGCTACAGCTCATTCTCAAATCTGCTCACAGCTTTACCTATGAATAGAAAAATGCCCTATCTTTGGATGCTTGTGACTGGCCATGCGTGCTTCCAGTTGTGAATAATGTCACTTTCTTTATGATCAGTAATTCTCTGTGAGAATTTGAAGTGACTGTCTACAGAGCACTGAAGTGTGTGGCACATCACAGGGCAGAAGCTGACTTCCCTTCTCAGAAAATTAGAGATACATCAACTTCCCTGCTAGGAATCTTTATCTCCTGTTAAAAATAGCACACAAGACTACTAAACATTGGCAGGCAGCATGGCTGGCTGGCTTTAGACCTTTGAGACCATTGTTTTGTCTGTGTTACCTTTGAGTGGGTTCTGGAATAAAAAAGGAAAACCATCCTGAAAAGGTTAGTTTGACACTGTCAGAACTGAAAGTGGGGCTGTATTTCATAGAGGTATCCCCATTAAAGGCATTAAGGTTGTAATTAAACTCGATAGCCTATAAAGGTATGTGATTAATGCGTGTGCTAAAGTCATGTTTTTAATGCTTCATTTTTAAAATTGGACATGAGTGTAGATGACTTATATGTTATGCCTGCTGTGCATTAAGCAGTGTTAAATAATCTGGGCTTCAGAAAAAGGAACATGGTAGAAATGGCGTAGTCTCCTAGAGAATTGCTTAGGAATTACAACATCTTTGTAGTGGACAGAGCAGAGGTTTAGGGAAGGGAAAGGTGTGAACCTCCCAGTTTGCTTACACATAGCTGGAAATACTAATTAAGAGCTGAGTCACCATCCCTCTTACTGATGAGGATGTATTTTGATTTGGAGATGATCCAACTTAAGTATGTTTGTGAGTTATTTCTGAAGTGGACTTGAAGTGATACCTGTGGGTAGCAAGCACAGAGGTTGAGATTGAAAGGAAGTAGACAGATCATTAGTGAAGATACTTTTCTTCTTGAGCAGCAATAAACTTTGTAGCTCTCAAACACTTGTATAGTCCAAGGATGATTATTTTATTACAAATTGCTTTGAACCAAAGCTTCTCACTCTTTTAGTCTAAGAGTGTAGTGTTTTATAGATGGAAAAAAGCTCTCCAGAGTCAGTCTTTTAGAGCACATCACTACTGAACTGCAGAGAACCAGCAGCCAGACCAAATAAAGGAGTTTCCCTAGAGGTCTACAGCTTACCAGACACACTGTGACCTTTTTTCCTCTGTTTTTTGGCCATTTTTCAGTGGACTAAATAGGAAGCACAGACTAATGCTTTGAATAGGTTCTTCCTGCTTCTTTTCCTTCCTTCCTCAATTTTCATTTTGTGAGTGGTAGTCTGACTTGTCTGTCTTCTTCTATAAGCTGGAAGTGTTTTGGCTTTTTAGATAATGTCATGGGACCACCATCATCACTTTTCTGGTGTGCTTTTTCTGTCATGAAAAAATTACAAATAAGTGCCTGGCTTGTTTGTGAGCAATTTACTTGCTGATGCTGCTTTCACTGCAAGGATATTGAAGTTTCCATGTGTGTGAATAGACTTAAGAGGTCTCTAGTGGTGTTTGGCTGCACTGCTGTGCTGGGGATAAAAAAATTGAAAATTGATTTGAGGAAACTTTGTTCAACACGCTGAAAAAATCAGATACAAAAATCTGATTTGAAAAAAAAATACTAACCTGAAAGTATGCCTGCATGCGGTCTTACTGTTAATTGATCTTTTTATTAAGTTTGCTTTGAGTCCTTGTTCAGATGTCAGTTGCTTTAGGAAGCTGAGGGCTGTATCAGCACAAGGTTGTTTTTAGGGATGGTTTGGTCTTTGCTATCCCTTCTCACTTTGTGGGTGCTTTTGAAATGACAAGATCATTGTGCCTTGCCTGAGAAAAAGGTGGAGAAAATCTGCTGTAGTCTAGGATTCAAAAATTCCATCTTTAATGAAAACCAAGTCTGCCCTGGATGTCCTGTGCAAGGTGCCTGTATCATAGCCCTGTTGAGCCCAGGGGTAGATACTGCAGGGAGCTGCAGCTTCTGCTCTGTGTTGCCATCCCGGGGCACAGACTGACAGAGATTTCTGGGCAGGAGAGCAGGGAGCTGCTACAAAACAGGTTAATAAAGTACAGTGGGTGGTTCTGTTGACAGTTGCTTTTTTATTCAAAATAGACTTCACTTAATTCTGCTTTTCGTGGTAATTCAGGAATTGAAATCACTTAGGTCTTGCCAAATTCGTTAATGCGGTGTACTAAAGGGAATGTCTATTTGAAAGCCTTTCTAAAAGCAGAATAAAAATATATATCTATGCAGGTTATTAGGTTTTTTGCTCTGTTTTTTAAAGAGGAGAAAAATAACTTTGAGTGTCTCTTTCTTCCCTCTTATTGGCAGGTTTTCTTCACCAGTGGAGTGTGAGAAATAGAGACTGAAGAAAATGAGTGAGCTGGAGCAGTTACGGCAGGAGGCAGAGCAGCTGCGAAACCAAATCAGAGTAAGAATTGTGAATTGCTTATTTTCCATGATAAAATTCTCCTTTAAGGGAATAAACTGTAAAGATCTATCAGTTGTTCCTGTTTCACTTGTGCAGAGCTTGAAATATTTTCAGAATATGTGATTAAAAATCAGAAAAGCCATTGGTATAATGAAGGAAATTTGTAGTATTTCCTGAACAAAATGTTTTATTTCCTGTTGAAGTTTGCTGAGTTTTGGTGCTAGGGGTGTACTAGGTTTCTGTTCTGGGTTTTTAAAAACAGAAGGGAGCAGCAAACTTCTAGAACCTAGGAATGACAAGTTGGGCTTAAGGGTCTTAGAAAAGCTTGGTCCTGGGCTAAAAGTGACCCCTGAGAAGACTGAGGTCAAAGCAGGGAGTGTGAGAGAGCCTTCCAGGGTGGATGTCATTTCTACAAGCACTGTTTCTTGGCTTCCTGTTGAGTTTATTTTTATTAAATGCTGATGTCCCCATACGTGCTATTTTTTTGTTGTATTTACTCAGTGAAGATAAACCAAGTATGAGCTGTCATGCCCAAAGTCAGTTTTCCAGGAATCTTTTGCAACATGCCATTATATTTCAGTGATGCAGTTTTCAGTAAAGTATAATAAGGATCTTCAAAGTCTGTTTATTTTTCATCAAAATTTTCAAAGCATGAAGCATTCATAAATCTGATTTATATGGGAATGCCTTATTTGCCAATATTCCTATCAGTAAAGAGTACAGGTTTCTTGGAATATGTTGCATGCACACAGGCTTTTTTAGCGTGGCATCTGCTGGCAGCAGTTGTTCTGTGGTGTCTCCTGTGAGGTGTGAGGCTGCTTGGTGGTGTCAGCCATGTGCTGAACACACTTCATGTGTCAGGACTTGTGCTGGGGGCAAATGCTGCTCATTCAGTGCCATCCAAGGAGAGCTCTGTGTCCTGTTCTCCCTTAATACACTGTGGAAAGACAGGGTGGGCATCAGGCAGTGCTGTGGGACTGGGTGCCCCTTCCACCAGCTCTGTAGAGGATACAAATCATTTTTAGCTTAAAATACTTCTTTTTTTTTTTCCAACTTAAGCTTTGTAACAGAATTGAACTGCTAAAAAGGGGTACATAATTTTTCAGTTCTTCCTCTACATGCTGTGTAAAGACTTTATCATTATGTTATGTTGAGGGGAGCCAGTTAAATCTTTGTTCAGTGTTGGTAATCAGTGGGTCTGGTTTCATGCAAAGTTGTGAAGAAAGAGCTACCAGGCTGGTTAGAGGGCTACACTGTGCTGCAGGAACGTTTGCTTCTTTTTTAAATTTTGGAGCATAAAAATCTGATTGGCCCTTTGTTAATGACTTCATTTTGTGGCTTAAGGTCGATTTAACATTTCCTTTGTTACTCTGCCACCCCAGCTTGTGACCGGATCTGTCAGATGTAGCTGAGTAACCATGGTTATTTTGCCTTTGGAGTCCCCTGCTTCAGCAGTGGCAACTGGTGATTGCTTCTTGGGATCTGAGTGCAAGCTTGGATACCTTGTGCTTAATTCTAACTTCAGATTAATAGGCAATTAAAAATACTCCTGATGACTTAATGTCCCTGAAACTTACTGACCAAATAATTACATTTCATATTTGTAGAGATGACTACTTGCCTTACTTATTAAATCATTGCACATTTTCTGTTTGTTTGGGATGGGTGAGAGGATAGATACAGGATCTGAAAAATAGGGGTTTTAAGTGTCAAGAGTATCTACTGGGCTTGTAATTTTCAGGAATTATTTTTGATGCACTGCTAAAAAGAGATGAGGTCACTAACAGCATTTGATGTTTTATGTATAGCTACCATTTTGCTGTCTTAGTTGTTGACAACTCTTGGGCTTTGTCTGATGTTTCCCCTAACAATATAATCACAAAAAATCAGCTTTGGGCCTAGAAGTGAGGTCCAGGTAAGACTGTACCTAACAGCTTCCTAAGGTATAGAAACTGCAATGCAGAGCTTTTGATTCCCCAGTGGACTTCAGTCTGCAGTATTTTAGAAGTGCTTAATGACTTTTAATTTTACTTTTGCAGTATCTAGGTGATGTGGGTACCGTGTCTCCCCATGCAGTTACTGCAGCCGGAGCTCTGGTCTGTGCCCAGACCATGTACAGCCTAAGCCTGCAGGAACCTTCAGTGCAGGAAGTTGGAACACTGAACAGTGAATTGTCAGATATCTGTCAGATGACTTGATGGTTAATGTTAATTCCTAGTTCTGTCTGTGATGAAGTTCCCATGTGATATGTGTGTCCTTACTGTGAGAACTGAAATTGAGGATAATGAATTTTAGAAGTGTTGCTTACTTGGCACAGTGTCATTTGAACCACACATTTTGGACAAATAACACACTATATTTAAAAAAATACATGTAGTTTGGGGAAAAAACTGCAATCTGAAGTGTGTGCTAGGAAAGTATGGGGGCTGCACACTGATCAAGCAGTTAGATTTTTCTCACAAACTTTGCGTTGTCTGCAGCATGAACTGAGAAAAATCTGCAGTTACATGGAGCTTTTTTATGTTTTGACACTAATGATTCTGTTATGATGATGCATATGTAGAAATACGGTTTCAATGTAAGAATTAAAATAGCCTAATAGCCTGCTGAAACTCTCCTTTTCTTACAGTTTTGCCAGTTGTATGGCAAATATTAGATAGCCTCAAATACAGGAGTTGCTAATAGCTCGCTCTTAAAGAGAAAAAATGCTTTGTTTCGTTCAAACTGCATTCAGAATTCATTTTATGTTAAGTATTAAATATTTCAGGAAAATCAAACAAGTAGTCATTTAAAATCTGGTGTGTTTCTTCCTGTGGATGAAATAAGTCCTGAGTGCTAAGGGATTTGCTGCTCTGGTATTTTAAACCCCTCCTGATTCCAGACGTCAACATTTTATAAATATTTCTACAGTTCAGCCATTGTAAAAATAAGTTGAGATGACTTAATCCACTCTCAGGCTTGCTTTTTGGGAGGAGAGCTATAAAGGGTGGTCAAAATAAACATGCACTTAAGAAATGTCAATGTTGCAATGTCAAGTAACTCTCAAACAAGAGCTTGAAAAAAAAATGGAAGATCCCATCCTGAATGCGTTGAGGCAGCTGCAAAATGTGCGAGCAAATGTTTCTGTTCCTGCTCTCAAAGGGGACCTCGCCATTGCTGCACAGACTGAACTTTGGAGGGACACCTGAAGTGCTGGTGGAAAGGCACCATTGGTTTTGGGTGGCTGCTTCAGTGGTTGAACAAGTTGGAGAAATTGCCAGGACTTGAGAGGGTTCTGTGGCTGATCCTTCAATACAGCTGTTGGTAGTTTTAACTTCAACTTGTGCTGCACAGTTCCTGTCTAATTTTAAGCAAGTTTAAACCACGTTTAACTGGTGCTGCACAGTTCCTGTCTAATTTTAAGCAAGTTTAAACCATGTTTCTCAGAAGGAGTTGCTGACCAGATGGCTGTTTCTGGGGACGGGGCCCGAGCTGCAGGAGAGCGGTGCAGTCACAGCTGTGACTAAAACCAGGTCTTGCACAATCAGAGTGTTGCAGGTGAGGCTCAGTGAAGCTCACCTGTGTCAGGGGTTCAGTCTGGGGCTCTGATTATGCAAATGAAAGTCAAGTCTGTTTTCTAGGTCAGGTTGAATCACATGCAGGAAACAAGTCCTGTGTCCATGGAGTCTGAGATAAGGAAAAAACCATGGAGTGTCTGTGTGGAGATCTGAGCACCACCCATTCCATGAAATGGGTGAGGGTGTTACTGGGCCATTTTTTTTCCTTCAGTTTGTATCAAGTACATCATCACTTTAAGCTTTGGTGATCCTGCTGTCTGTCCTGCTCCCCGGATTCTGCCTGTTGATTTTCACCCTGCCTCTCCCAGCCAGCAAGGGGGTTAATTTGTGCAAGAGCCTCGTGTGGCACAGAGCTTGCTAACCCTGTGTAATATGTGGTTGCTTTTCCAGGTGGATCAGTTCTTCCCTTGTGCTCAGCACACCCTGAGCAAGCACATCCACCCCAGGGAAGGAGTACAGGGAAAAGGGTAGGCACTGGGACTTCAGGATGGCTCCAAATGCCTTTGAATCCCATAGTCTGTAGAAAGGGAGATTCAAAGGCTGCCGGGGCATGGCCCTTCTTAAGTCCCTCTTCCTCCACTACCCCTTGTTGTGTGCCATTGCTTTTTAGATTCCTTGAACAATAAAACAAATTAGGGTGACAGAAGGAATATTGGCATGTCAGTTGGTGGTGGTGTGTGGCTTTGAGTGTGTTGAAATTTAGCTCAAGAGTTACTTTTCCTTTAGACCCTCTCAGCTGATGCTCAGTGTTGCCTTTCCAATTCAACTTGTTCCATTCTTTTGTTTCAGGATGCCAGGAAAGCATGTAGTGACACAACTCTTGCTCAGGTATGTTCCTGTTCTTTGTGTAGGCTGTTACTTGAGAGATAAAAAAATAAAAATATCAGTTTGTGACTGTAGCATGTTCCTGTTCAGTAACTGAAAGAATAAAGTGAAAGAAGCCTTTGGAAATGTACTGTGTATTTATACAGTTATTTAAAACTAAACAAAGCCCCACCAAAAAAACCCAAATAAACAAAACAGCAAAAAACCCAACCAGCCAAAACCCCCCCACCATCTCAGTGGATCCTGCTTCCAGTTTACCTTTTGAGTATGTTTATTGTGTTAAATATATTTAGAAAGACTTAAATAAACATTTTTTAGCAGTTTTTTGGAAACAGAATTATTTTGCGTGTAAAGTTCTGCCATGCTTTTAAAAGTAACAGTGCAGTAAATACTGGAGCATTTTCTTTCATTGGTTTACATTGCAAACTTTCAGATTTAATAATCTGAAATAGTATAATGTAGAAGTATTTTTAAAGGGCTTCCTGAAGTTTCATTGTAGCCATTGTGAAGTGTGTTATGTCTGTCTGTAAAATCTGTTTGTGTCGGTGTTGCTGGGTGTACACCAGTATCCTATTTTTTTACGGTTTTTATTGTGTGCCAAGATAGATAATATTCTATCAAAGTTCAGATGTATTTTTGTTATCTTGTACATTAAAAATAGTTCCCAGTATCTCAGGGGTTTGTTTTGTTTATTTTTAGATCACAACAAGTCTGGACTCGGTGGGCCGAATCCAAATGCGAACCCGGCGCACACTCAGAGGTCACTTAGCCAAAATCTATGCCATGCACTGGGGATCTGACTCCAGGTTTGTACAGGGGAGCCTGAATCCTGCCAGTCAGGGGCTGGACATCAGATCGGCACCTTGAGGTTAATGTCAGGTCCCGGGACCCTCCTGGAGTGGTGCTGGTGCCCTTGCAGGGGATCCCAGACCACCACTGGTGGGGGTTTGAGAGAAGAGGTACTTTGCTTGTCCTTGCTGTAGATATTTTGCCTTCTCCTAGAATCTGTTCTCAAGATTTATTTTCACCTAAATTCCTTATTTGCTTTTGTGTAACTGTGTAGTTATATGAATAATGAAAGCAGTTGTGGAGAGAGTTCATAAAACGTGTTTTCAGCCAGTTGTTTGCTTGTGTCATTTCTAATTATGAGTCCCCATCTGACTCCTGTCAGGTACTATGGAGACCTAGATCTTTGCAGACTTTTTCCAACAAATGCACCCCTCCAATAAAAATGAAAAAGCAGAGGGTAATAAAGAAATTATGAAACTTCTGACTCACTTGATAATCATGCATGATGTATGTCTATTTTGAGATTTTTTGTTTGTTTTATATTAACGTATTTTATTTTGTGTTCATATTTAGGCTACTAGTCAGTGCTTCTCAAGATGGAAAATTAATTATTTGGGATAGTTATACAACAAATAAGGTAGTTATTTTTAATCCTTATCAATCATTCATGTATAAGTTGTGTGTTTGAGCGGGCTTGTGTCTATTTTTTCCTATGGTTGCAAGTGGAAAATCAAAAGCAGTCTTTCTCATTCAGACATAATCTCTTTTTGTTCCTTTCATGGCTAGATGAGCACTAGTGATGTGCTGTAGGTTGTGTCTGAAGCAATAGTTAATTACATAGTAATATGTAACATTCTCACTCTTACTTTGCTAGGGCAGTAGCTGTAGCTCTCTGCCTGTGTGGTGTTGCTTCTGAAACTAACTTGGTTTTGAGTATGTCTAGTACACAACCTTAGAATTTACAGGAGTGCTTTGGGTTTGAGGGCAGAGAAAGGAGAAGGAAGCAAAAGAGCTGTTAGGGAAAAGCTTAGGTAATGTGGAGTGGAGCTGTGCTTCTGTAAACTGTCTGGTCTCTATGGGGCAACCATCCTGTCTTACAACCTACAGTTTAAAGATGTAAAAAAGTTGGACAGAGAAATCTAACTAGAATGAGCAAATGTTGCAAACATTTAAGTTTGCGATAGCTTTGCTATGAAATAAGGTACTGAAGTTTTGTGCAGCTACCCTGCAGATCCTACAGGTATCTGTCTCCCGAGGATGTGTACAATGCAGTGAGCTGTATGTAACGCGTTGCCAGCCCAGCTGCTGGCACTGGGGGTGTCCCGTGCCCGTGGTGTTTGTGCGCTCTGCCCCACGGCCTGCGCTCGTGCCCTCGGTGACGCGCTGTGTCCCTGCAGATGCACGCCATCCCCCTGAGGTCCTCCTGGGTGATGACCTGTGCCTACGCTCCCTCCGGCAACTACGTGGCCTGTGGAGGCTTGGACAACATCTGCTCCATCTACAACCTGAAAACCAGGGAGGGCAACGTCCGAGTGAGCCGGGAGCTGCCGGGGCACACAGGTCAGCCGTGCTCTTGCTTCACCTGGGTGTGTTACTGCACCAAGGGATACAGTCCTGCTTTGAGCTGGGCAATGCTTGTGGTAGTTATGGACTGGCTGTGGGAGAACTTGGATGCTGTTCTTGCATTTTAACCTTCAGTCATTACTCTTGGGTCAAAAACCTTACATAACTGTTTTGTTTTTAGGATACTTGTCCTGTTGTCGCTTCCTAGATGACAACCAAATTGTCACTAGCTCAGGAGACACCACTTGGTGAGTTCTTGAGCTCTGTTGGCCTTTCCTCACCCCCTCTTTCTTCTTTTTTTTCCCTCCAGTGCCCTAATTTTTATTTAAAACTTGAACTCTGAAATAATGACAGACATTGTGTTAATGGTGTCACTTTATCTGCAGTGCTTTGTGGGATATTGAAACTGGCCAGCAGACCACCACGTTCACTGGGCACACTGGAGATGTGATGAGCCTCTCTCTAAGTCCAGACATGAGGACTTTTGTTTCGGGCGCCTGCGATGCCTCCTCGAAGCTTTGGGATATCCGCGATGGAATGTGCAGGCAGTCGTTCACAGGGCACGTGTCAGACATTAATGCAGTTTGTGTAAGTGATCCTCCTGTTTCCACGTGGGAAGAAAGGGGGAGGATAAAGGCTACATTTGCATGAATTCAGCTTAGAGTCTACTGAGCTACCTGATTTAAAATCAATTAGTTAGGGTAGAGAATGTTAAAGCGTATGTAATGGAGAAGGTTGTGTAATAACTTACAATCTACTTTGTAACTGAATTATTATTGCCATTATCTGTGATGCACTGCACTGTTCCCGGAATAGTTTCACCTGTGTTTTTATTCAGTAACTGAGACATCACTTTTTTTAAGAAGTAAAGAATGGACTAGAGAAACTTTTTGAAGCGTGGCAATGTGTTAAAAACTGAAAATTGTAGATAAATGCAATATACCGAGAGGGTGCAACACAGCCAAGCATCCTCATCTTAAAGTTTTTTTGTTGAACAAAAGAGCTTCCAGCGAAATATTCTGGAAGGCAGTTAAAATCAGTATTGATGTTGAATATTCCCTGGAATAATTTGGTAATATTTAGAAACTGGATTATATTTCCTGTCTGTCATAGTAACACTATGTTCTGATCTGCAAGATCCAAGCTCTGGTAAATAGAGAAAGAAATCCAAGTTGAAGCTGCATCTGTTTTTGATAAACATGAAAAATTGTTAAGGCTGAGAAAATACCAAACACATGACAAAAATGCAGTTCCTATACTTAGACCTGGACCCTGAGATGTGCTGGGCTCTCTCCATTCCCATTTCAATCAATATCGCTGTTGGCTGAGAGAATAACTTGGATTTGGAGTAGGTTTTTGTAGGAAATTGAATTGCTTGTTTGCAGTCTTCTGTCTTGGCTGAGCCAACCTGGCTGACCAGCTCAGGATGGAACATTGTGTTCCACTTCGGCCAGGATGTGCAGAACTGGGGTTTGCTTCGTTTTGTAGGAGTCAGCGGCATCCCCTGGGACTCCCGTTACAGCACACGCAGGAACTGCCTGGGTACAGTTCCAGTCACTCAGGTGTCCCCAGTACTGTTCCCAGAGGTGTTCCCTTGCATAGCTGTGTGCATGCATCTTTTAACACGCAGATATTTCTGTAAAATAAAACATTCTGCCTTTGGCCACCCCGGTAAGAGAATCCTGTGACGCTGTTAAAGTAACGCACGGCCAGGTGTTTTTCCGGTGTCAAACGGCGTCTCTCAACCAAACCTTGCAGTTCTTCCCTAACGGACACGCGTTCGCCACCGGCTCGGACGACGCCACGTGCCGGCTGTTCGACCTGCGCGCCGACCAGGAGCTGATGATGTATTCCCACGACAACATCATCTGTGGGATCACCTCCGTCGCCTTCTCCAAGAGCGGGCGCCTCCTGCTCGCGGGCTACGACGACTTCAACTGCAACGTGTGGGACACCCTCAAAGGGGAGAGGGCAGGTGAGGACACAACTCATTCCGGGGCCTCGGCAGCCCTGCGTAGCCAAAATCTGTGCAGAGTGCAGAGCCAGGGCACTGCCGGCGCTGGTGCTGATGGTGTGGAATCTGCTTGATTCCTTTCAACGCTTCTTTCTCTGGGAATGGCATCCTTTTATTGCATTTGGTTTCATCTTCCAGAAGTCACACTGCTTCCAGTTCCATCTCTGGGGGGTGAGCAGTAAATGAGTCAGGAGAACAAGCCTGTCTCGGGCTTTACAGATCTGTGTGCTGGGAGATCCCAGCTCTTGAGGCTGAGGAATGCCCTCCAAAATTGCATCTACAGAAAATGTATTTCACTGACATGTATGGAATTAAGTAGTGCAAAATCACACGTTTGCATTGACCTTTGCACCCATGAGTGGCAGTAATTCAGATGCAGCTACAGGAGTCTTTTTGCTTTGCATTCCCTGCTGTTGGGAGAGAGGGGAAGTGGAAACTTCTGGTCCTTGAATTAGTCACTTGTCAGGACACAGCATGTTTTTAGCACAGCTATTTCTTTCTCACTTCTTACAGTAACATAAATGCTGAGGCCTGGTTCAGTTCTGAACATCAGTTCTGCTGATAAAAATAGATCCTTTTCCTTAGTTCTGCTAGACCTGGATGGGGAACCTTGGGAGAGCAAACAAAGGCAAGAAGGGGTAGAGGGAAAGCAGAACCATAGCAGGAAAGAGGCAGGATAGTGCTGCTCTTCTGTTTGTCACAGTATAGGGGGGATTTGTAATCCCTAGAGTTCGCGAAACTTCAGAAACTCGAGGCAGTTAATGTATCCAGGGCTTTGTCAGGAGACATCACATTTGATTTTGGAAGTGCCTTATGGCTGAAATTGTGGACAGCATGGCAGAAAACGGGGGAAAACCAGTAGAGAGCCTGATTAGGGAGGAAGACATCTTTGGGACAGGAAGGAGAAGTCATAAGGGCAGAGAGAAAAATGGAGGCAATATTGTGTGTACATATTTTTACATACCTTATTGTTGGGTTTCTTGATAAGGCTGTTATGGTGTATATGGTTCTTCAGGGTAAAGACAAAAAGAGGGATTAAGATCTTGCATTGCATCTTTTTTAGTAAATTTAAGACTTACCTGGAAGAGCAGAGTAACAACTGAAGTCCTTGACATCCTGCAGACACTAAACTTCCATTGCTTCTTCTTTTGCAGGTGTCCTGGCTGGCCATGACAACCGTGTCAGCTGTTTAGGTGTTACTGATGACGGCATGGCTGTAGCTACAGGGTCTTGGGACAGTTTTCTCAGAATCTGGAATTAACTGGGAGCCAAACATGTACATTCTCCATTTGAGATCTGGAGAGATCAATGCTGCAGCCTATAGCTGTGAAATAACATTTCTACCTTGTATTTGCAGGTGAAGTTTTTCTATTCACTGATTATTACACAAAAAGGCTTTCTGTAAACTAGAAAAAAAATCAAGTGAAGAAATAGGGGAGGGGGGAAGAAATCACTGACTTTTTAAAAGGGGCCAGCACACATAATCATGGTGACCGACAAACTAAGAGCCAGTCTTTTTGTTTTTGGTGGTTTGGTTAGATTGTCCTTGAAGGGTTTTTGCTTGTGCTCAGTCTGCTAATCCTGTACTTTTTTTGTACATAACAGAATATACACATTATAGCAGCCAATCATGTAACATTTGTCTGTATGTAAAGAAATACGTTTGTGTTTTTTAAGGAACTACATTTATAGCTTTGCTTTTAACCCGAGATGTCACTTCTGAGTTTTGTAGTGGGTGAACTAGATTGCTGTTTTAAATGTTTTTGTGAATTTACTGTAGATAAAGTGAAGCCAATGAGTATGTATGTGTTTTTTATAATGGAAGGCATTTGAATTTTTTTTAAAGGCCCTGGAGACTCCCAGTTAATACCTACCGCCTTATTCACTCACTTCTTGACCTGCTTGCCTATTTTTGATCAGGGGGGTTCTTCCTTCAAGCCAGTGGTTCCTGGTTCATCCATTGGCAGTCATGACCTCCAAACACCAAGGAGTTAATGCCAGGTAGACTTGCACCAACAGCAGAAATAATTGGAAAATAAAATAAATCCAGAAGTTGTAGCTTTCTCCCTGCAGGTTTCTGATCAGTTATTCCATGCAGGCTGTGGGTACAGAAGCCAAATGCTGAGTGCTTTCCCTTTGGCCAGCTCAGCTCTGGCCAAACGGGTGGGCTTGGCCCCTCACAAGCTCCAGCTGATCTGCACTCACAGTGACTTGGCTGCTGCTCGGAGCCCAGAGCAGTGTCTCTGCAGAGCTTGCTCATTCCACACCAACTGAGAAATTCAGGAGGACTTTGCTTAAATTCCTAAAGAGGATTTAACTGTGCAGTTAATTGCTTGTAATCCCCCTCCAAATTCAGGGGTTGCCAAAGCACACCACAGCCAAAAGTGCTCGTTGTCAGTTCTGTGCAGTGTGAATTACCAAAGGAATTGTGTAACTTAACTGCGCCTGTGTGACCCCTGAAAACTTCCAGGATAACCTTAAGGATGTGCTTGTTCTGTGTGGTCACTGAGGGCTGTGCCATGGGCGTTTCTAGATGCCAGCTGTTCTGCAGCTCCGACACTGCAAATAGCCATTTCTGCTCCTTTGCTGATTTGATTCTGATTTTGATGTCAGTTGCTGAGAAATCTGACCGAGTACAGTTGAGTGCAGAGACAGGAAAATCAAGTGACTGATGCCCATTTGAAACTGCCCAGGGAGGTTGCTTAACTTTTTGGTGCCTGGCAGCATGTCTGCACTCACAGTGGATGTTCCCTTGGGAATCTGAATGTCTGTGGCTATTTTGGAATGGGGGATTAAGTCTGTTGGCTTCTCTTAAGTTACTTATTTTAAAGATAACATGAATTTTAAATCACCAGGTTTGGAAGATGATCCTAGTCATCGTTCACTGGAACTGATGGGGAGTCTGGGTGTCTCTGGGTCAGCTAGTAAAGAGAAGGGCCTGGAATCCTGTAGTATATCCAAATGGATTTCTGGCTGAGATGACTTTTGTCAAGTTTCTGATATTTTTTAATCCTAAATTTCAGTACTTCCAGACTGTGCCTGTGAACTTGCCATGTCTATAATGGTGAAGGTGCCAATAAATGTACCAGTCAATCACGGTAAATTCACTTTTAAAATAAGAAAAAAGGCGCTTCTTATACTGGAGAAGGAACATTTCCTAACAGCAGCCTGTGGTGTAGGACCAAAATCCCACTGTATTGTGTCTCACAGGAATTCCTCAGTGTTTTGCTTTGTGATCTGTCTGCATTAACAGAACTATTATGGAATTCTTGTAACTCTCTTAAGTGAGCAGCTCTTTGGGATCTTGCAGACTCAGTTTATTTTTTAGTGGTGCACTTGATTATTTTTTTTTAACTCACAGCTGCCTTGAGTGAATCATTCTGGAAATTTGTTACTAAGGAATTTTAAGAAAATATTCTTTTTCTAAAAAAATTTTTTCCATAGAAATGTGTTTTGAACCAATTTCCTAGGCAACACCTTTGCCAAGACAGGTGCCATTTTTACATTCTGGTATTAAAACTGGTTTCTACTTGTGAAACTCCAAAACCAATTTTACAGCTGTATATAACTTTTCTTACCAGTTCAGGTAGCCTGTAACAGTGGTAATGGCTCTTGTACAGGTATTACTGCAAGTAACTTCACTGTCATTGTTGGATGGCTGTTGGCTCTTGGATTCAGCTGCTTTTAAAATAAATGCTAAGGAGTGCCAACTACTTGCCGAGGTGTTCAACGGCATCACAGAGCTCTGCCTGCCCCTGCTCCTTGGTCACCCCAGGTCTGAGGGGCTCCGGTGTCAGCACACGAGAGACCTGGGAGAAGCCTGAGCACAACGGGGGAAGCGGTGTCTGGTGCGTCTCTGGAGCTCGTGGGAAGCCTGTGATAGATCCTGCCCAGGTGACGTTTGCTGTTCCGTTACTGCCCTGGCTGTGGGTTATTTTTCAAGCCTGCAGATTGCAGTACCACAGGTACTGCGTGCTGCCACAGACTGACTCAGGCTGTGGCATTCCCTTCTTCAAACAGCTGGCAGGGACCCCTTGAGGTTGACGCCCCAGCTAAAGTGGAGGTGGCTTTTATGGTAAAAGCTCAAACTCCTCCTAAAAGAAGGGAGGTAATAAAATGACCCTTGATAGGTTTTTTACTTAAAAGGT
This sequence comes from Gymnorhina tibicen, assembly GCA_013399875.1. NCBI lineage: Eukaryota > Metazoa > Chordata > Aves > Passeriformes > Artamidae > Gymnorhina > Gymnorhina tibicen. The sequence goes on along the minus strand of VXAZ01007116.1, from coordinate 3,137,859 downwards.
TTTACCCCAGCTTTGAATTTCAGAGAAACTGGTGTGTGCCTGCAGTTGTCGTGGGCCCGTGTGTGCAGCTTGTGTGACTTCTGACTCTGCACCATGACAGCAAACTCGCTCACAGCAGGTCTTGCAGCACAACTGGGCACATCTTCACTGGCTTTAAAATTTGTAGCCAAACTACATCCTTAGCTGAATTTCAAGTAAGTTGTGTCATTACAGAACTGGAGTAACCAAGAGCATTGTGCCAAACAGTGGCAGAGTAAGTCTTGCCTCTTTTCTAAAGGCAGTTGGCTGTGGCTCAGGAAGCAGAACCATGTGCTTGGTGTAACAAGATTTATTTTATTCTGGTAGTTTGTCAGCATTTTCTAATGTGATTTGACTTTGCAATAGAGAGTTCTCCCTTCAGGCAAGTGCCCAGCCTGGGTGTGTTCCCATCTAGCCTTGGATGGCTGTTTATTGGTGGAGAAAGCGGTTGAGGTTCTGGAAACCACAGAAAGCTGCTGTGGCTTCGTGCTGATGTTTGCTCGTGTACTTCAGTAATGGGCCTGGTTCCATGTGTCTCCAGCCCTTTTCCTTCCAAACACTGCTGTCCTCTGCTGTGCTGAGCTGCAGATCCGTGGCAGCGCTGGCAGAGCTCACAGCTTCATGTATTGACAGGATTTGTACCATTCCAAAGGGAACATGGATTAAAGAGGCTTTTCCTGCTGCAGGACAGCGCCTGGCCTTGCCTTGGCAAAGCTGAGCTGGAGCAGCAGCAGGTCCCAGTGTGTCCTTACTGTAATGCATGGGTGGGAAGTAGTTGACTCCTTACTCGTAACCACTCGTCCCACAATGAAGTTCACATTAATTACTTTAGGGTGGAATGAAAACATTGTGAAAACATTCCAAGAGTTGTAGTCTGTCCTCTCTGGGGACACTGTCACCTCCACTAGGTTTAGTGCTGTGCTTTAAGATGTTGGTGAGAGTTTTGGCTAATCGGACTAGTTGGTATCAATGGTTGTGTAGCAGAATGGCTGGTTTTGAGATAGCATTTCCTGTACAAGTACTTAGCATGGGTTGATGGTGCACTGTGTATCCAGTACTCTGGCATGCATGCTGGTCACACTCCTCCTACACTTCAGAGGCACCAGAGCCTTTTATCCAATTGCTGGTTATGTAAAATACATGCAGAATGTTAATGCAGTGTTGTTATGGTAAATGTGTGAACAGTGTTACTAATTGATATAACTGATAACAGATTACATGTGCCTGACATTCTTATACCACACAGTATGTTTAGGTTTTAACTAATATGGACTTCGGTGGAATAGTCTTAGGTATTTCAAGCCTTTGTTTTACTTACACAATGGTGCTCTCTTTGTGTTTTTCTTTTTTTTTTAAATAAAAGCATCTGAACACTTGTAGTACATATTACATCCAAAGGAGTCCAAAGCAAAATGCTTCTAAACATGCTTAATTTTACTTTGCCTTTAGTTCCCAGCATCTCTCATCAGCTTGTTTTGTTTTGTTTTTACTTGTTGCTGACTACTTTGGAAAACTTTGGTAATGTTACCAATTATGAAGTGATTCTGCACTGCCTTTGGATTGTGTATGTATTCAGAAACAGTCTTAAAGCTTTTATTTAAGCTATTAAAAAACCAGGGACTTGTGCCATTTGTTCTTTAACAGTGCTGTTGTAAAAAGACTTCCCTGTGACAAAAAAAATCACTTGCTATGAACTTTGTTTATAGCTTTTTTTTTCCCACGATGGATCTTTTTCTTTGTATTTGTACAGTGGCTCAGTGAACGATGTTGCCATGAGTTGATATTGTAACCAATAAACAAGTGCTTTTAACCAGCCTGGGTCAGCTGTCAAGTGTTGTGTTAGAGCAGCCCCTGGCCTGCAGCTGTCCCTGGGATGGGGATGGAGCAGCCACGCAGCAGCAGCTGCTCCCTGTTCTGCATCTGCATTACCTCTGGGAATGATGTGCAGGTCCTCACCTGGGACGGAGCTGCCAAAGAACTTACCAGAGCACAGGGGTAGTACTTTTTTTAATAAATAACTGTAGAACACATGCATTGAAAGTTTTATCTTGATACAATGTCAATACAAATGCTCCACAAGCAGAGCACTGATACACAGCTGTGCCCTCACCCACACCAAGGCTGGGCTGTTACTCAACTGGTGGATGCCACAGTTTTCTTTAAACCCCCAGGACTCCCCATGCACAGTCAGAACAAACACCTGAACGCACTGGAACTGTTGTCTTCCCTTAACACCTCTAGCACTACATCTTACATCTATTTCTTGATGAGATAGCCCTTAGTTACTGGAACATAGCAAATTCCTATACCTTAGAGCTGAATCTTTAATTTAGTCAATGTTAACACTGCCATAAAAATATATAAATACTCTGAAAAGGCTTTTCTTTTAAAATAATTTTAAAAAGTCTAGTTTAAAAACAAGTAGATGTTGAAGGACTGCAGGTAGCAACAGCAGAAACTTTTTAAAGAGGCTTTGCTGGAGGTGAGCAAAAAAGAGCTGCCTGGAGTCTGACCTAAAGGAGACCTATTCTACAGCAGAACCCCCTACAGCGGGACTGGGTCAGAGAGCAATGGGGTTTCTCCATGTCCTGCTCCCCAAATCCAGCAGCAGGAGCTCCAGGTCTGTCGTGACACCCTGAGCTTCACTACCCACCCTGCACCAATGCTGTCCAGACCACCTCAGCAAACCCTGCTGTGCCTGGCTGTGAGCTCAGGGCGGTGACCGTGGCTCCAGCCGTGTGCTCACGGGCAAAGGACCACTTCACTGCTCTACCACCTGCAAGAAATAGGTTCACTTTGACTTCACCAGTGCCCCCTTGGCTCAAGGAGGTGGCCAGAGGAGCCTCGAGCCCACTGCATTTCCTTAGTGCAGTTCACCCCCATCGTTCGCTGCCCTTTAAAGAAGAGGAACCGCTGCCCGACACACTGGCACCTGCTTTCCAAACTCGTCAGTCCTTTCCTCTGCCAGAGTTTGTACTTCCCTTCACTAAACAAAATCAAACCCACGTGGAAAATTAGCACTCTCCATCCCTGGAAAATTCCTAAGCAGCTGAAAGCAGGAGGCTGGGCTAAGCTCTCTCCCTGCCTAAGGTCCTGGATGCCAGGAAGTGAGACTTGCCACTGCTACATACTCATGAAAACCAGTGAGGATTTTGGGTTTTATTGTCACGTGCCCAAAAAAATTTAGTGTTTAAGGGTAATTTTTAACCCAAAATCTGCAAAACAAACATAACACTTAAGAGTACCACAGCTCTTCAGTTTGGTTCACTATCAGATTCCAAGTTTTACAACAGTAAGTGTCAACAGAGTAACATTAAAAATATAAATCATTTCAAGTGACTCCACAGAGTAGAAATGTCACCTGTAAAATTTCTACTTTGCCCTACAAAGGAGCACCGGGAAGGTTCACAATGACATTTTATTTACTCTTTTGAAGAAAATGTTTTGTGAAGCGATCTAGTTCGTTCTCAAGGAGAATGGCTTTATTTCTGTAAAACAAACAAAAGCAAGGGATTTACTTCAATGCCAGAACATCCCAAAGGCAGGATCAACATCAGGGTTTCATTTCTATTCCTCTACTGAGACCCTCAGCACTAAGAAAACCTAAATGCAGGCTTTTAGAAGAGGTGTGTGGGGGGCAGATATTCAACTGACAGTGGTGGTGGATGCCCAAGGCCAGGAGGCAGCAGCCCAGAGCCAGGGCAGCCTTTCAGCAGGGGGAAAGAACAGGAAACTACAGCTGAGGCTGCTGCCAAGTCCCTGAACCACCAACTGCTCAAAGTTCCTCCTCTGCAAACACCTACTGCTGACACCACCAGTACTGCACTGGATGACTCGACACAGCACAGCTGCTCTTCTGCTCTGCTCTGGGGAGGTGCAACCCTCAAGTTACCAAAAGGAGACTAAAATTCTGGTAAAAGGCCTCTCTCCCATACACTAAAGGGAGACAAGGGTAAAGATGATCTAAAAAATAGTATTTTTGGACATTAGCTGATTCACTGAGGCAGCAGCATACATTTATTTAACTTACCCAGAGCTGTTCAGGGTATCTTTGCATCCCCTTCTGCACCTGAGCTAACCTAGTTCAACTCCAGAGTAACAGCAGGCACTGATCACTCTGAAGTCAGCACAGTTAAGAGCTGCTTGTGGCCAGTCACACCAAGACTTACCTCAGCTGCTTGGAGCTGCTCTGTATGTTCTCCAGCTGATCTATTTCTTTGGAAAGCCTAGCTATTTCTTTTTCCAGGTTTTTCTCAGTAATATCCACCTGCTGACAGAGCCGAGCAAAGGTAGTGGCCATTTCCCTAAAGTGAAAACAAGTTTATAATCATGATTTACAGAAGTTTATGCTAAAAAAAATAGTAAGAAATAAGATCTCATGGCACTGCAGTGTGCAGAACACAGCAATCAAAGCCTCCACCTGCTATGGGATTACAGAATAGCAGAAAGCAGGAGAATTGGGTACTTTTTAAATTAGAAAAAGAAACCCTCAACACACCAAACACACCTCAGTCTCTGCCAACATCGTGCCTGGCCATTTTCATAGAACATTAACAGGTACAAGTCTGAAATGGGGCTCTGGCTGTGGCAGGAGGTGCTAGCGCAGCCCCACACCCCCAAGCTCAGTGCCCTGTGCCACACGCAGTGCCCTGCTCGCAGGAACGTGAGCCCTGTGCAGGGTGAGGAGTGCCCAGACCTGCTCTCTGAGGCACCCCATCCTTAGCCACATGCTCCCAACACCAGTTCCAAGACTCGTCCTTACACAAAGGGAAAACAAACCCAGTTACCAGCCTGGGCCAGCACCCAAGCTCTCATGTAGGACAGGAAGCACCCTCTCGTCTCTACTGGAGCATTGGTTTGAGTCCAGATCTTCCATGTCCTCACAGAGCTGCTGGACACAGAGATGGAGCTCTTTCCTCTGCTGAAGCTTAACTTCTTACTACTCCACTTTTTTTGTGTTCTCCTTCCAAAACACTTTCCCACCTGTCTCTGCTAAGTAATGTCCAGCTGATTGTCCTCCTTAGCCTCTTGTTGAAAGTATGTTTTGATTAAATAATTATTTCAGAAAATTAGGCCTGCTAATGCACCATCTAGCCTCCAGGGTGCAGAACACCTCTCCTGTGTAGCTCAGGGATTAGTTCAGAAAGGCTCTCAAATTCGTCTCCTGCAGTGGAGAAGAGACAGCATTTGCTGCTCAGAACTTGCCCATAGCAGCCCTTGGAGCAGCAGCTCTGCTCATCCTTACAGGGACTTCAAGGGCAGAGCAACTCAGCCTCTGCTGGAATGATCCCTCACGTTCCTACTGCAAGGTGCTGGACAAAGAGAGTCACCATCTTCAGAGCACCTCAAACAGCCACACACAGATGGAGGTATTCAGGTGGGCATTTCAGGTGGGCATTTTAAACTCTCTTCAAACCCCCTCCCACTAAGTGCCAAGGGATACTACGGGTGCCTTCCTGCATCGTGCAGGGCCAGTGACAGTGGCCTGTCCCAGTGAGGGGCCAGCCCAAGTGACACTTACTGCTGCACCTGGTGGCTGCAGTTGGCGCTGGTGAGGCTGACGATCATCTGCAGCTTCTCGGTGGCGTAGTTCACAAACTGCTGCTTGAAGGCTCTCTCCTTGGCCCGAGTGGTCCAGGTCAGCCTCTCATACAGGTACAGCAGCCCGTACATGCTCAGGGACAACGAGATCAGTTTCCAGCCTACAGTTTTCCAAATCTGAAAAAGAACATCTTCATTAGCTTAAGTAAGTTGCCCTACAGAGTAAAATCTAACTCCACCCACTTTTTTAAAATCACTTCCACAGCCCTTTCACTGGATTTATTTAAGAAAATAATTTTTTCCCATAATATTACTGCAGAGCAATACAGCTACATTCACATGAGCTGGTCCCCAATGGCACACAGAATGTGCAGGTTACAGAAGCCTTCCTGCTCTTTCATGAAGGAAGAAGCAAAGCTGCAACTAAATTCAAGGTGAAGGAGGTACCATCAGATCACCATTTAATTCAGGCATTGAACACAGACTTATGGCACAGAGAATATGCCCAGCTATCCTCAGAGTGATTAGCCTGGTTTTTCACTATGAACTGACTGTGGGTATCCAGGGCACTGCACATGCTCATCTGGCCCAGTGTCAAACCCACGGCACGCTCTGTGTTACAGCCCAAGCGGGACAGAGCAGCTCAGCCTCTGTCATCCCTTCCAGCAGGGAATGCTGCCAGTGCTACTTGCCACTCCGCCAACAACGATGATGCTCATGGAGGTCCGGGATGTCAGCGAGGCTAAACTCAACACCAAAGGAACCATAAAGTCATCCTGGGGCACGTTCTCGGGAGTTATGGCAGGAAGGCTGGCGGCAGACGGGGTGCTGGCTAAAGGACGAGGGATCTAGAAGATGGGAACATGGCAACCTGAGTCAAAAGCATTAAGGAACTACACAGGTGGGTTTTATTTTCATATATTCAGGCTTTGATTTACTTGAAGGAAGCCCTTCAGCAGAGAAATCTGAACAAGACTCCTGAGGAGCAGTGGAGGCTTTGACAGTTCCTCCAACAGAGAATAGGGGTCTGCGTAGGCCTGGTTCCGACCTAAGGATCCAAATGTTACAAATGGAACAGGCTACCCAAAGGGTTCAATCCAAAGGAAAACCAACTCGTGTAACAGCTGCAGAAAGTTTAGGAGACGTTTTTAGTTCCATTCTGATCCTGAATATAATCCAATAAAAACAACCCTCACCAAAAATATTTCACACAATGGGTCTAGGGAAAGGTAGCAGGAAGCGTGTAAATAGCACTGGCAAAGAGTAAAAATCAATATATTCTCATCAAGGTAAAACAAGGCACTCAGTGCGAACTCCAAAGGACTCACATGTAAGTTTGGATCTGCTAATCCCAGGAGTACTTTCTGAGCTTGTTTAGGACCCAAGAAACGGTTTACAAGAGAAGTCCATCCCAAAGAAAAGTGGAACATGATATCCTCTTGAAAATCTGCACACAGGCTATGACAGTTTAGATCATAGCTAAGGTCAAACTTCCTGCATGGAATTAGCAGGTGGAGCTGATCCTGAGTACCAGAAGGCAACAACGGTTTCAGATTTTCTAGAAATAAGAACAAATAGTAAAGATGAGTTAACATTGGAACAAGAGCATATTCACAAGCAGCATCCCTGCACTGCTGACCAACTTTGTCAATTTAGAGAATCTAAACTGACCAGAACATTATTTATTTATTTGTAAAAGCAATGGCATTTCAGCAGGATTGACCCTAACAGAGCAGGGAATTTATTGCTCTGATCCAAGGAAACAGTCATGAAAATCAACTCACCAAGGAAGCACGGCTGGAAAAAAAGACGCAAATTAACTGGAAGACCTCTATCAGTGGTCAAAAGATAAGGATGGAGTAAGAAAAAAGTTGATTTTTCCATCAGTTCTGTGGTGCCAACACAGAAAAGGCAACATTATCACATACGAGGGCGGAAGGGTTGACATAATTTCATGATTGTGCTCTGAATCTTTTATTATCAGGAACAGGCCAATGGAGATGGATGTGCAATAACGTTACGACTTATAAAGAAAAAAAAAAGGGGGAGTGCACAAATCATTTGTGAAATGAACTGTTTTGCATGCTGGGTCTGGAGGGACCCAGGGAGAGTATTATACTGCAAAAACATTTTCTAGTAATTAGTGTATTTGGTGTATCTCTTGTGGAAGCCAAATTTTAAATGGGTTTATAAAAGGATTAGATGAGTTTCTAGAGGACAGGTCCATTACTACTTGCTTAAGCCATTAATCCAGATGCAGTGTATCAGCTCAGAAGTCCCTAAAATGGAGAGGGATTGCTATATTTACCCTGGTTCATTATTCTTCTCCCACAGCATCTATTACTGGTTAATATCAGGAACAGGGGACTGAACTAAACACTCAGTCCTGGTCTATCACAGCTTTTCCTTAATCATTTATAGCATCAATGTTAAGCACGATCAGAAGGAAAATTCTTTTAAAACTGAATTTTCTTAGATTGTCTTCCTTTAAATGTAAAGTGTTAACATTCCTCTTCCTTCCTCTTACCAATAATCTCCTGCTGGGATTGGTGCATTGACTGGTTGACTTCACTGGAGCAGCGCTCAGCCAGGTTCTTTCCCAAACCGTCTTCTATGTGTTTGTTCAGTTCCTGAAGTGTTATGAAGAACACAAACTCATCAACTTGTATTTAGCTAATCAGTTACATTCTATGGAGCAAGAATATGTTACACACCAAGCACTGTTATTTACAGCGGGAAGAAAAGCATGTTTCCATGGAAATACCATGCTTTCCAACTGCACACTGGGACTGAAAACATAACTAAAGTAACACAGGAAGGACTTCCCAAGGACTGTAAACATTAAAAGGCATATGGAAAAGTCTTTACTTTCAATAACCTGTGACAGTGAAAAGCAAACCAATACCTACTGCCCTGCAAAGCCCTTACTGTGTCATTTGATGGGAGCCAATTCCACTGCTCTGCACAGGGACAAGCCCATCCCACCAAACCTCATGGGGGCCTGCTCAGGATACTCTGTTGAGGTGAAACAGCACAGATTATCCTGCAAATGCAGCGCTCTCAGGTGATCAGCCAGGCTGGAAGAGCCTGAGACGAGCTCGGGTGGCTGGAGCGTGGTGCTGTCAACACCAAGGTAGTGGGTTCGATCCCCATACGGGCCATTCGTTTAAGAGTTGGACTCAGTGATCCTTGTGGGTCCCTTCCAACTCAGAACATCCTGATTCCAGGGGAGAGCTATGGCAGTCACCATCAGCAGCAAAGTCTGAGCATAAGAGGCAAACACAGCTATATGTGCCTTAATTTAAAGAACTAAGTTTGAGGAGGAATTTATAAAAGTTAAAAAAACCCAAACCAGTTTTTATTAAAAGTGTTGAGTATTTGCAAGCTCATTTTATTTTTGGATCTATTTGATTTTAAGAGTAGTGAAAATTATTTATGCAAAGTCTTATTTACTGGAAATGAAGACTAGAAATTAGGAACCACTCTACTACTAAAAAGATGGTTGAAACAAAAATTAATTTCTTTCCAAAAACAAAGCAGAAAATATTTTCAACCTTTTTCAGTTTTGGGTAGAGATATGCACGTCAGCAAGCAAAAATCCTGGAATGCTCAGACAGTCACATAAAATCTACGCAATTTATGAAAATACAGAAGTAGAAATTAAGGGACAGACAAACAGCCTGGCTTCAAACCATTAAAAAAAACTCACTGTCTTGTATAGCTTCAATACTTGAGGAGCAGGGTGAAAATCAGAATAAAATTCATCAACTAAAACTGAAAGCCGGCAAATCTCATCAGTCATGGCAGAGGAGACCTGTAAGAGCACAGGAAATACATTAAATGTTTCTGCTACCTTTTCCAGACAGAGTGAGAACAGACTACTGCATGAACTGTCCCAAGAAATGTTTCAATTACCTGACAGTTAGGAAAGATTGCCATTTTAAGCTTTTGTTTTTTCTTTTTTTTGTATTGAAAAAGGAACATTGTAGACATTTCAAACTTAGTTCCTGAGATGGGTGGGCTCCAAAAGGAGCTGCCTGAGAGAGGAGGCAACACTTGGATCTAGGAAGTTGTTCCCACTGCCTTTACTTACTTTACTTTCAACTTCCTCAGTAACGCGTTTGATTTTGTCCTTGGTATCTTCTGTCAAAATGTTCAGCTGATTTCTAACGAAGTCCAGCCTGTCCTTCTGATCTTCTCGCTCTTCCATGGAATGGACTCTAACCCAGCAGAAAGGAAATCACCATCACCTCCATGTATTCTCCCAGGAAAGAAACAAGCCCTTAACCTGGCATGGATCATACAGCTGATGGTTTCTGAGCAGCCAGAGAGAATCCCAAGTGACACTGGCTGCCCAAAGCAGAGGCACTGCTCCAGAAGAGCTGCACATGGGTATTCATGTGCACGAGCATTTAACGGTTGTGCTGAGCAAACACAACTTAAAACCAGCATTTCGAGTCAGAATTGTTATCACTGTATTATCACATAATTACAACTAAAAAAGGTGTGGAGAATCACAGGCCTTTAATAACTTGTCTACCCTGATTTAGAAAAAGGGTAAATCTGACCAAACTGCTGCTCACAAACAGCACTCAACTACTCCTTAGCAGTGACATGGGTCTGATGACCCTACAAAGGAAAGGGGACATAGCAGAAACCAGCCTTGTCACTAACAAGTCTCTTTAAAATTCCTTGACCTATCACTTAAGCAAAAATTCCTGAAAATCTACAGCAATTTCATCTTGAAGGGCCAGCAGAAACAACACACAGCAATTCAGACTAAGAGGGGTCACTGCAGACATTTTGGTTAAATCCACTGACAGAAATAAGTAGAATATCAGAATATTTTCAAACATTTCACAGCACGTTTTCATGGGATCTGACAACGTGAAACAAGTCAGTATATAAACAGGCAGTCTGTAAAAGCTGACATATTCAGGGGGATGAGTGTGTTTGACAGCACAGTGAAGTCTGTTGAAACACAAAGACATGTTATTGACAGGCAGGAAGGGGATGGATGGGAAGGATTAATCGTGACAGCAAGTTCACTGTGTACAAGAGACACAAGGTGGCAACAAAAGTGAGGAAAAACTGCACCCATATGCAAACATCAAAGGATACATGAAGCTACCAGACAGAGCAGATGAGCTGCTATCATTAGCACTAAAGGATTACATGAGCAAAGAGAGAATAAAGATATTTAAGGATGCAATCTGGAAAGGGCCAGAGGCCAAGCCTCTGTTAGCTTGGGCTCATCTCATTCCTTACAGTATTCTAATCACTTGCAAATTAAAGCATTTACATCCTCCCACTTTTTTCCTTCAGTGTGACTGTTAATGAAAGTAAAGCAGGCCTAAACATCACTTCTGAAATACTGAATACAGCTAAAAAACCTTAAAATTTTAGATATTTCATTTGAAAACACACAGATTGCAAGTCAGTAATGAAGAACAAGAAAGTAAACCAAGATCCCTGTACAGAAGTCACAGACCAAGAACACAACTGAGTGGGCAAGTGAACAATGGTAAGACTGACATATTGACACACCAGGGAAATTGTCTGTTTCTTACCAAGCAGGAAAGTAAATTTTAAAGTCCATAATGGCCCAAGAAAATCACCAGCACAGAAATGGCTCCTCAGATGTTCTGGACAAACCAAAGCCAACCAGCCCTCCAACCCACCTACCTTTTCTCTGCTGCTGCCACGTTTATGGTGTCCATAATGTTTTTCACAGTATCTATTATCTGTTTAGCTCTGATAGTGTGCTGTTCAAACTTGGTTTTCACGGCTGACTGCGAGATACACTCCTGCGAGGGGCCCAAGCCACAACACATTACTGCAATTCCATGCCAACACAATCAGGAATTTCACTGTCACAAAGCACGTGCTGCCAATTTTACCATGAACTTAAACCAGTGGGAAGTAAAAAGGAAGAAAGTATAGAGAAATTAAAAGACAACAGAAACTGAAATTTCAAATGAGTCTATAGCAGCAAATCTGCCTTCGTGTCCATTCACAGTAATGTGCATAGGTTTTCATTCTTTTAAAATAAATGAATAATGTAAAGGGAAAAGAAAACTCAGATGAGTACATAAATCTATCTCTTCAGGAAATTTTCAAAACCATCTACTTTTGGAATTACAAATGTCAAATATGAATGCTGGCAATATGGCCTGGCTTGAGTTTTCTTTGTTGCATTACACTTACTTTCAAGAGGCAATTCTGTCAATAAAATGTGACATTCTCACATCAATACTGATCATCCAGGAACAAAATATACAATTAGGAATAACAAACAAGGGTTTTCTCATGGGATAAACAAAAGTTAAGTAGTCCTTAAAAGTATCAGCTTGTTTGTATATTATTGAAGTGTTAAGTGAGTAAGAAGAAAATGCTCTAACGAAAATTTCTAATCAATCTTTAATACTGAACAGCAGTTCAGAAGTACAGAACAGTGACCGAAGAGATCTTGTGTTTGAGCGGAAGAGAGGAAGGAGCTGATTTCCTTAAATCAGATCTATGGGATTTTAAAATTGTTCTCCATCTGTGGATTCACCTTTCATGGCACAGGTTTCGATTGCTTTTAGAAGACTTGCCTATGACCTTAGCATAGGCTGTAATAACAAATTTCAGCTATCTAAAAATAATAGATGAAAACAAAATAAATAAAACGGGTAAAACAGTCCCTGTTCCTCGACGAAGCAGATCTAGAAATCAGCAATGAAAGGCCAGAGTTTCTTAAATATCAGCACATTGTAAGAGCTAGACTAGGCACAGAGCAAAGGGTCTTCCCAACATTAGTATGTGGTAGATAAAAGGATGACAGTCACTCACAACACAATCAGAAAATCCAAGTTAGAGCACTAGGAAAAACACAAAGGTTAGTTAAACGACAGGGAAAGATAAGAGGGGGACAGCAGCAGTTTTGCCATTAGTCTATACTTAAGTATTTACTGAAACAAAGATAAAAGCATGTTCCAACAGTCTAACCAAAACCAGTTACCTTCCAGCCCACTGCCAGTATCACAGGACAGTTGTTAAGTGCCCAGTGTGTTCCATATTACATCCCCAGGCAGTGCTGGGGAAGGGCTCTGCAGCAGCTGCCTCATTCTGGCTCTGCCTTCGCTCCCATTTACAGCCAGGAGTACTCTTCCACCCTGCCTCCCTCCTCCACTGCTTCCCACAACACTTCTGCTGCCAGTATTTTTAAGAAACTTGAGAAGCACCACAACCTAAGGCATGGCGGGGTTGGTTTTATGTAGGATATCCACTAAGCACTACTGCACACAGTGGAGGGTACAGGCATTTCTTTGCTGTTTTAATAAGGCATTCTATGTATCTCACTGTAAAATTTCAGGAAATACACTGACTACTTTCTGTTATTTCTCAATATAAAAATTCAGAACTGATCCAAGAATTCAATGCTTTAAGACTGCCTCCCTCCTTTCCTTTGTTGCAATACAGCTGAGATACATAGTAGCATCACTTTTTAAAGCATGAATCTCTAAAATCTTAATTTCCCCCCTGCTTACAAGTGTTTCTAGCGATGTCTGCACCGGTTTTTCTTTTAGCGACTTCAACCACCCTGTGCTTTGCAAACATGTTTCATCTAGTTTTGGAATGATTTTTACACTCGCACAAAAGTCTACATAAATCATACAAGCCTTTCAAAAATAGTCCAAATTTTTCTCATATCACAACTAACCAGCACTGGTGGGTTGGTTCTAGATTATTTTTTTAAAGATTCTATCTATAATGAGCTTATATCAGTCCTCAGGAATGAACAGGCTTTCCCATCAGGGAACTGATACTAAAATCAGGAATGTGGAAATACTGGAGAAGTAACAGTTCCTCTTCTCAGCCCATATGGAAAAGAGGAAAAAGCTGTCCAATTTTAGTGCAGACAAAAGCAGGGTGAGAGAATCCAGGAGGAGCAAATCCAGCAGATATAGCCAGGGGGAACAAGGCACATGTGGACAGGTCTGTAAGTGAGGTTGACAGATTACTCAGAGACGTGAGCTGGACAAAAAAGTGAGAGATGTTTGGGAAGTCTGAGCAGGGCACCTGCACAAGGACAAGGAGCTAAAGGCAAGACAGACCGAGGCAGGAGAGGAGTCAGTGTTTGATGAAGATAGACAGAAGCATCTGTGCTCTCATCCCTTCCTTTTCACACACTGGAGTGTAATCCAAGTCTTGGGACTTGCAGCTCCTCTGTCAGGAAACAGAGTAAATGCAAAGTGCTTTAGGCAGAAGTGCTTAGGCTGTACTCAGGGCTATAGAGCATCTGAGTTTGGTCTGGCAGTGCACGAGGCACAGTATCAGTGAGGATTTCACACAGAAACTTCTCCCCGCAGTATGATATTCTTCGTTAATACAGAGCCTAGAGCTGGCAAGCAGAACTGATGACAATGGTATGCTGATGCCAGCTACTTTATCAGCCCAGGTGACAGTAATTTGAGTATTAGGTCTGAAGACTTCAGACCTGGTGAACCATTTAGTCTCAGCCTTGCTTTAAAAGCACATAAACTGCCACCGTAACTTAGGAAACTTCCACAAAACCTGCATGTGAAAGAGGCTGCAACAGCAAGACCTCAAAATTTAAATTGCTTTGGCAATCTTAATTCAGCACAGTTGTCACTGTCTTTAAATGATGGAATCACACTCCTATTCAAAGCCATTAATAATGATTTTAGGATGAAACAGCTGAGCAGGGAAGAACAGTACAGAATCCACTCTCACTGTTGGAGTCACGTGTGCAGCAAATATAACACATTGTAAAAGAAGAAAAAAGGTTGATTTAAGGCCACGCAGCGCTGTCACTGAATTGTTCCTTGTCCCAGCCTCTGCCACAGAAACTCGTCATGGTTGTGATCCTGTGACAGATACTTCTCATTGTGGTGGCCAACTTGAGTCTGTGACATCTGATTTACAGATGTGCTGAGGTCTCACAGCACCACATCATTTAATTTAATCATCATCCATCTTCATACTGAAATATTCTAAGCATTGAGTGCTTAACCGTAATGGTAAGAGATTCTGCCAAAACAGCTTTGGGTACAGCAGATGGCAGAATACATTAAAGAACAATAACTGATCTAGAAGCTCAATTTTCACTTTTTACCTGCTGGCTCAAAGTCTCCTACTATAGTTCTGAGGACAAAAATTGCAAACAAACATGCACGTTTGTCTACAGCTAGTGACACCAGAAAAGTCATGTCTCATGGAGCCAGGCTCTGCCAGCACCCTGAACCCTTTATTTCAACACTTCAGTCACCTATCGTATGAGTGTGGATAAGGATTAAATTTAGTCTGACATTTTCTTGCTTATGCAAGTCTGAATCAAGCTATTATTTTAAAACCTTTCTGATATACACACATCATTACATAATGCAGTTTTGCTACGGTTAAATGGGTTTGTTGCAATGCAAGAAGAAATACTTTTCAGAGGCAGTTTGATTTCTTTTTTAAATACTCATACACAAAGCCACTGAGGGATACCCAAGAAGACTCCTTAAGATATCCAAGAATGGCTTTACTTAATTAAAGTTATCAAATTTAGCAAGTCAAATGGATCCTATCACAAAGAAAGCACTCAACTGTCTAGCCAGTCCTACTTCTGTAGAAACTGTGAATTACAACTACAAATATGGCTAAACTGAGGTGGAAGGGTGGATTCTGTACAGCACAAAGGATGCAAGGAGAGTGTTAATGCTCACAGTAAAAGAGCTAAGAGGTACATAATGGTGATAAATTCAAAACTCTGGCTTTAGAAACGAAAGCAAATTTTTAGATTTACATTGATGAAAGTGAATTTCTTACTGCAAACATTCACCAGCACCAGTGATACACACATTTCAAGACCATAATTTCTTCTTACATAGACTACGCTGGTATTGACATCTCAAAACATGAGCTAAGAGTTTTGGTTCCTTCCCTCACTGAATAATACTCCTTTCCAACAATCTGCTACTCAAGGTGAGAAGGCATGACCAGAACCCACAGAAAAGGCAAAGCTGCAGATGGTTTAAATACCTTACACTCCTCCATTTGCTAATGTGGGTAATGCTCAGTGAAATTAAGCTAAGCGTAAGAAAAAGCTACCTTTGCAATAAAAATCAGGTAGTCTAAAAAGCCCATCATAAATACCTCAAATATCTGCTCAAAATGTTGAAATTCCTGTAATCTTGTTTGAAATCCTTCAGCAAGTGCTCCACCTGTGAAACAACAGACCATAAGGGAGACAGCAGTACCTCACAGAAGGGACTGCATCTTAAATGTATTTATCGGATTTTTCTGTATTTGAGGAAAAGCAGGAGTTCCTACACACCACCCTCTGGCATTCCTTGGGCCTTTTGTCTCCTGGCACTCAGAACTTCTTTTGCTGAAACAAAAAAGATGCGATTCCTTGCTTCTACAGGATCAATAACTTTGAGCTCATCGACCAGGAAAGTCAGACAGCGCTCCATGTGCTGCCTACGCACCTAAGGAAAAGGTAAAAAGGTCATGAAAAAAAGGCAAAAATTGAGCTGTCAACAAATCACAACATCAGAGTTAGACACAGATGCTGAACTACCCCTCTGACAGCAGATGCCTGCCAATCCTATAGAGGCAGCAGCTGCTTTTACTCCTTTAAACAGACCTGGACACAATAGTACTTCACTTTACAACTGTATTTACGTAAGTCAGAGATCTCAGCCAGTGGGGTGAACACTTCATTACCCATACACAGAGAGAAGTAATTCTCACTGCAAGCTGGCTGCTGTTGCCAAGATCTGAAGATCCAAATTGTTCCCATCTAACGCTGCACTTTACCAGCTACTCTATGCAGATATAACTGTATAAACTGTGCCCTCAGGCTGCACTATCACTGCAGAAATAAAAGGTAATACAAATAAGATTAAAAAACAAGCTTAACTGTGGAGGAAAAAGGTTCTAAAGAAGCTTCCCATTTTATTTCTTGCCTGCATATATTGTCATTTGAATTGCAGGCTGCTTTTTGCTTGTAACAAAGAATAGGTTATTTCCATTTTCTGACCATATAACTTAGCCTTTTATTAATGAAACAAAGCTGGTGTTTCCATATTAATACATATTAATTAACTGTCAACACATGTAAGAGCCATCAATTCACTCACATCTTCCATGTATTCTGGTTCTGATGCAGAGGCATCCCATCTATTATTCAGGATGAAGATGTTTGGCTTGGAAAGTCGTTCGTTCACTTTATGGAAAAAATGTTTCTCCTAAGAATTAAAGCACAAACAGAAAACTCCCCAGACATCGAAACCAGAGTCACGCATTCTTCTTTAACAGATTCTGAAGTTTATCCAGCTTTTTAAAAGTTTATTATAAAGAATTAATCAGTATTAAAACCCAGATATCCAGCACATAACAGGCTTAGGGTAGTTCAAAAGTCATCAAACGTCTTAAAACTGATTTGAGTGCTAAAAGTCAAAGACATTGCAACTTTCTCTAAAAATTAGTACAAATACAAACTAAGAAAACTTCAAAAAAAAACCAGCTCAAAAACCACTGATGCCTGATGAAAGCAATGAAGTCTTTCTTATCTGAACTACCAAGATGCTCCTGCTAACCTTGTCAAATCTGGTTTTATATCCACAAAATACATCATCTAACTATTCTTCAGCTAGGCAACAACAATTCGAACTACAGGGAAGTAACATTTCCTGCATGAGGATGTACGGTTGAGACACAGCAAAAAAAGTCATTGATGAATGTCTTAATTTAACAAAATTAAGTGTATTTAGGTCTCTTCCCTGCACCTACCGCCCATTATTGCTGTTTACAGAGTCATAGTGGGTAAGTCGTGATGGAGTGAGTCCCCACTCAGCAAAGCTGAAACCAAAGAGATCTCTGTGCTGCCATAAACTTTTCCAGACTGCAGCAGGACACCACGACATATCCTGGACACAGCACTGGAGATCCATTATTCCCCATCAGCTGGGAATAAGCATGTGCAAACAAGATCACTGCTGCAGAAATCAGAACTTTGTCTGAGGAGAATTTATGAGTGAATAGTAGAAGAATCACGTTTTCGCAAAAAAAAATCTCAGGTAGTGTGGCAGAATAATGCCAAGTATTCTCAAACCCGTTACGGTAAGAGGCAAAAACAACACTTAACGAGGATGAGAACATAGTTGTCATATGCTTTATCTGCAGGATAATTTATGTTATTCTATATAGCAATGAGATGTTCACTGAAATGATTTTTCCTTTTCCTTTAACTAAAAGACCTCAACACTGTGTTATACACATAATGTAAACAACTTAAGAGCTTCTGTCCATACTAAAAGCCAGAAAGTGTCACCCACATGACATAATAGAGAAGATACGGCCACAGTGGTGCGAAATCCTCTTTGCCTTGAATGTTGTAAGAATTTTCTTTTTCTTCTAGATCACATCTCTTGTATTTGACTCTTTGTGGACTCAGCTCAGAAGATGGAATGCAATGTCTTTAAACTCACATTCTTCTCAGACTTCTACCAAACTATTCTAATTTGCTAGAATGCAAAGAAATAGTCTTTGCACGCTCAGTTCTTTATTGTATCAAAAATTGTCTCATTAGTTAGAAAGTTCAGACCTTTCAGGTCAGAGCTATGCTCAGAACAATCAGAGCATATTATTTGTCTATAGTAGGCTTTAATAAAAGTCATCAAGCATCTTCTCAGTAGCATTACTCTGCATTCTGGCAGTCACACTTCTAAAAACTTAGAAACCTTTTATTGTCTGCATCCACAAGACTTAGTTTAGTCCAAACTGGAGATCACTACAAAATTACACCAAATTTCTGGTCTTGTATTTTGATTATTGCAACAGGTCCTCTGGCCACCTTAAATGTTCTCCTCTTACAAGTCATACACTATTTAAGCTGCAAGGTACAGAGAACTCTACTCTCTCCCAAAAGAGAGCTTTACAGAACAAAGACATTAAAATATCTTCAGCTCTCCACACTGCACAGAACCCTGCAACATGAATGCTTATTGCTAACACCTTCTTCAGAAGAAACACAGCCCACTGAAGGGAACCTGCAGCACTCATCCTCAACACGAGGTGTGTCAAGGGAATTCACCCTCTCCTGAGAGAGGAACAAGACAGGAACTCAACTTCCTTCACCTATTTTGTGTATTTTACTGAACTTCTGGATGTGAAATACTCCCTAATTTCTTTGGTAAGGCAAGTGTCTTCAGGTGACAAATATGCACAAATTGCAAGGAGACAAGCACTCCATCATCCATTTATCAAAAAAGCAACTGAAATGGAAAGGATAATTATGACACTCAAGGCAGAGAGAGCCAAGCCAGTAAGAAATTTTAATTTCATTCTCCTTTTCCTAGTGAGGGATATACATTATTTCTTGCCTCCCACCCCCAAATCCTATTCACAAGATCTAAGTGCAGTGATTCACCTCCTGTAAAGGTCTCAGCTATTCTGGTTATGGAACTGCTAAATATTTAAATGAAGAAGTAGCATAAAATCATCGCACATCATACCGTGTTCATGAGAGTTGATTCAGAATTGGCAACCAAGACAAACACATCAGCATCTAAGCAGAACTTGTCAATCCAGCTGTCCAGTTCTGTAGTGACATCTGTGCCAGGGCTGTCAAGAACAAAAAACACAAACTCCTATTTACACAGCAAAGAAATAGCTGATTTTTATAAACTGGTAAAAATAGACTGGAAATGCCTAAGGGCCTTGCAAGAAGTTACAGAGGTTTGTACCTTGAGGCTGATGCCTACCTCAAACTTAAGGCAAACACTGCAAAAACCAGTTACCATCTAGAATTTATCAGTCACTTGATCATTAGACCATCTACTCATTCAAAATGCAATTTCTGATTAGTACGTATGCACACATAATTGCCAACTGAAGTGACAGGCAGTCCCTCAGAAACCCAGACAGCCTCACACAATGGTTTCCCTCCTTGGACCCTAATTTTAATCAGAAGAGAGAGAGTTGTTAATAAAATATTTTTTTCATTAATAAAGTTCAAGTTTAAAGCAATATGCTACACAAGCTGTGCATAGGTTTAATAAGAAACCAAAATGAAGTTAAAACTATAGGGCTGTCAGTTAAGAAAAAACCATAAAGTGGAATATGAGCATTAAGTCATGTTTGCAACACCTAAATTACGGCTGGTTCAAATTTTCTCAATTTAACAGTAAAAGGATGATTTGCTCTTTTCAACTACCTGCTCTCTCAGAATCTATGCTCTTTTCTTTTCCCTTTACTTTTTACCTTTAGCAACTGAGGCTGTGCAGATCAAATGCACCCAAGAAAATAATGACAAACTCCCAGTGATTTCAAAGTACAAGACAGAGATGGAACAAAAACCACTGCAATTTATTAGAATACACTCTGAGTGTTGTTTTGTTGAAGAAATCATACTTAAAAATTCACTGACACCTGTGTGAATTACTTTCAAGTTCACTATTTATTGATTTACATGTTAGATACAGATCACCTGAAAGTTTGAAAAGCTATTACCAGGTTATACCGCAGTGGCCAGAAATAAGGGCATTTGGCATGGACAAAGCAACAACTTCCAGCATTCTTTAAACACACCAACACATAGGAAATGCCAGCCTAACACAGGGCACACACAGCTGACAGAGTCACAACTACATTTTGAGGTCACCCGCTACTGTGGTATGTAGGCACTGCAACTCTTATCAGAAGCTTTTAAAAATGAAGTCCACGTTGTTTATACTTCCCATGATCAGTCTGAAGCATTTCAAGAAAGGAAATGGGCAAAAGGTTGTTGCTCTAACAACCCAATTCACACTTCCATACTGTTTGTTTTAAAGGTAGAGTATCCTCAGCCAAAAGCTATTCCCTTATTCAGCTCAGTCACAAGACACTTGTCTGTTCCAACTGCTGCAAGGGCAGAATCAAGAGGGTGATGACAAGTAGTATATATACAAAAGAACAAAGTCTGTCCTTTCAAACAAAAAAGCCTTTCAATAATTTTGAATCTAAACAAATCTCTTTTCTAAACATTATAATGGCCCATATCCTTAGGAAAACGTTTACTAAAACAGAAAAGATACCTGTCCACTAAAACCAAATCATCTCTCAGCAGGGCACACTTTGACTTGGGCCAGAAGACATGGACGAGACAGCCAGCCTTCAAATCTTTATCCATGTGAAGTGCATGAGCCAGCTGATTGACTGTCTAGAGAGAGCATAAAGAGAAGACAAACATGAATATGCACCTCAAACAAGTCTGTAAACCAGTGTAATTCAGTTCTCAAACTTGGACAGAATCTATCTTGAAGAGGGTAACAGAGTTCATACTTTGTTCTGGTGAATAGCTGTGATTTTTTTTTAAGCTCTTCGACTCACCAGCATCTAAAGAACAAGTTGTGCCTTGAAACTCAGACAAGAGTTTCTTTCAAGCCACACATTTTCCCTACAGAGCTGGACTGTGTGCTGCTGAGCATCACCATGAATTTGCCTCAGAGGTTTAACATATCGGTGTAAGCAGTTCAATAAGCTGAGCACCGTAAGTCCAAATGAGAGGCACATTCCAAATCCTTAATCAGTAACAGAGCTTACTTAGTCCTATAAAAATAAAGCACTCAACATGTGCTATGTTACAGTGAGACACATATTAGTTGTTTCTCTGAAACAGCCAAGAAAAATTGCGGAGCAGAGCACTTTCATTACTTTCTTCTTCCCTCCTCAATGAGAACTTAAAAATGTAGAATGAAGGAGCCATATACTTTTGCTGGACTTGAAATTGGTTTTAAAAAAGAGACCCTTTGAGAATCAGTTCCTGTGAAAACTGGCATGAAGTCATCCAAGAAATGTACCTTGACACTCTTCTTTTCATCTGATCCTTCTGTCATAAGATAAGCCTTATCTCCATCAGTCCCTTCCACACTGAGGAAGCAGTTTGTTGTATGGCCAATCCCACTGGGAAGTACCTTATCCCACAGCATTGCATTAATGACTGAACTTTTCCCACTGCTTGTTCTAGAGGGATAGAAAATAAAAGCACTTTGAGCAGAGCACAGCAGCATTAGACACACCTTTGTGCTGAACGCACGCCCACTGGAGTGCATCAGCCCCACAGAGCACAAGCTCTTTTGGGGACAGAGCTCCAGCCAGAAGAGAGTGGGGAGTGCTCATTCAGAGAAGCTGGTCACCAAATCCACATTCTACAAGAACTTGAAGTCCCCAGCAGTGTCCCACTTTGCACTAATCCTCTACCCCTCACCCGTAAATATTTGAGGTTTAACTATTACACAACAGCATGAACTTACGTAGACTGTAACTCGTTTTTGAGCTACTTCCAGAAAAAGTTCAGTGCTCACTGTACAACAGTTCACAATTTATTCAAAATGCCAGAGGAAGAGCTGAGTTCTCTTTTTGCTGCTCTGAACTTTTTTCCCTTTGCAAAATCAACTTTTATCACAAAGCATAGCTTGCATTCAACTTTTAACTTTTTGAAGTATCAAGGCTGAGATATAACTAATTTCTTTATTCCAGAACCTTTTATAGTTTTTCTTTAAATAACTTAACTAGTTTTAGCAAAACGAAGGCAAGACCACCACTGTACCCGTTTTTTCCAACACTACTACATAGTTTTTAGAATTCAACCATGAAGATTTATACTCCAAAAAAAAGCAACCACATGTTTAAATGTAAGCACAGGAAAATCAATCTCCCTGAAGCAAAGTGGACTAGCAGACCACATTGTTACTGATATCCCTTAAAATCATCACACAGATCTATCAGACTGATGTTACAACCAACCAGGCAACCGCCTCTGTTTCTCTTCAGATGCTTATAGACAGAAACACGAACAGCTCCAAGTTTAGTTCTTCAGCACTTCTGATCAAATAAAAAAAAAAAGTTCTCAGCAGGAACAGCCCAGAACAAAAAAAATATATATATTAAACAAACGAAACCACCACCTTAAAAAAAACCCAAAAGCCATTCTGGAGAACATGATGACCTCTGACCTTCCCTAGGCAAAAAAAAAAAAAGAAATTAAGTACTGGTAATTTTGTTCATTACCTGCCAAAAAATGCCACTTTCATGTGCCTCCGTGACAGCACCTCTCCAATGACTGCCAACTTGTTTTTATATGCTTGTATTTTTGCCAGTTCATCTTCTGTTGCTACATGTTCAAGCTCTGGATTCTTGTATGTGGCTATGCACAGAAATGAAAAACATAAAAGCAATCACATACAGAGAACGTGCTCTGTGATACCAGGTGTAAGTAATCAGTACTTAACATGCCAACTGCAAATTTTAATTACAGTGGTAAAACGAAACAAGCAAAACCCCACTACAGACACTGATACCAGGCCTTCTCATTTGACAGCTCTGCCACAAGCACTGGTGAAATCATGACATAAATCACTTCAGATCAATCACCAATCCAACTGCTGGTCCACCAACCCTGTGAACACAGCCTGCTGGGCTCATTTGCCCAGCTCCTTGGGACACCTCCTTCCTTCAGAAAGCCGGGAGCTCTCATGGACACACCAGCTAAGCTGGGCTGTCTTCCCCCTGCAGAGCTCAGCAGGGTGATGAGCAGCCAACTCGGTGTGGCCACACACATTCCACGCTGCTAAGACCTCTGAGGGCATGACCAGTGGTTCCTAACGTTGCATCAACTGATGCACCTTTCTGCTGAAAAATGGGAGAACCTGTTTGTCCTTCCTTCTATACAAAAGAAACCACCACAGAACTATAAGGCCAGGGTGGTTAAGCTTTCACCCTCATGAAAAGAAGGCCAGGCTGCCAATCCAAGCAACTTAATCAGCTTTTCAGGTATGTAGCCATGCCAGGCATTCCTTCCAGCAGAAGCTGAAAAAACCCCAGTGTCAAATGAAGAATGTGACTATTTATTTTATTTACGTGTTTATACAAACAGCACAGTAACACATAACATAAGGCACATTACGCTGCTGTAAAACATTCTCAAAGCAAAGGACAAGGCCCTTGTGTTTAAAGGGAAAGCTCACCTTCCACAAACGCTGCTCCCTCAGTGACATAGTCCAGCAGCCGGTCGAAGATGGCAGTGATGGTCTTTTTGGCCAGCACGAAGTGCTTCAGTGGAGAGACAGAGGCTTCTGCCATGCTGCAGCTGTAAGAAAAGGTGCATAAAAGTGACCAAACACTCGCTACACCCAGCTAATTAAAACTCACACACTCCTTACACAGCCATTAAAAAACAAAACAAATAAAACAACAACAACCAAAAAAAACCACCCCGAAACAAAAGCACCCAAACCCCCAAACTCCAAAGGGCAGTAAGCTCAGTTTGCGCTGTTTACTCTGACCTCCTCCCCTCACCACAAGAGCCAAGAGCGGCTGGCGAAACTCAGGGACAGGTTCGAACCGATCTGGTGCTATCTGTCCCGGAAACACGCGACGTTCCCCTCATCAAACGCGGCTCCCGCCTCCCTCCCGCCCGCGGGTCAGGGCTGTCCCGCCGGCCAGCGAGGACGGGCCCCGCTCCCCCACGGAGCCCCGGCTCGGCGGGGTCAGTCCGAGGGGCCGCGGCGGCCCCGGTCCCTTACGGAGCCTCTCTCGGCCGTGCTCCCTCACGAAGCCTCGGCTCTGCAACGGTCCCGCATGGAGCCTCACTCGGCCGTGCCCGTGCTCCCTTCACGGAGCTCTGGCTCGGCCCCGGTCCCGCATGAAGCCCCGGCTCAGCCCCGGTCCCTCACGGAACCCCCGCTCGCCCCGGTCTCTCACGGAGCTGCCGGTTCCGGCCCCTGTCCCTCACGGAGCCCCGCTGGCCCCGGCCGTGCCCGTCACCGCCGCCGCCGGGACGGGGGGGGCGTCACTTCCCTTTCCTCCTGCTGTGACCCCGCTCGGCGCCCGCCCGGGCACCGCCATGTTCAGTGCGGGCTGAGGGCGGCCGCCGCCATCTTGAGCGCGGGCAGGTCGCGAAATGGAGCCGGGCAGAGCCCGGGAAGCACCGGGATCATCGCCCAGGGGTTCAGCCACAGCACCGCGGTTTCGTCAAAGTCTGCCAAAGTGGCAGCGCTGGGAGCTTACAGGAGTTAAACAGCACTGATACCTCATGCGTTTGATACAGGAGCATTAGGAAATGAGAGCCACAATGAAAATCGGCGACAACAGCATTCTCGAGAACACGTTATCTGACGATTACTAATCCACTGTATTTTAAGATTTTGCATTAATTTGTGGGATGTAAACTTTGTTTTGAAGTCAACAATCTTTCACATAAAAAAGTTCTTTTTCTCAGTAAGAAACATGATCCAGGCATCTAACACACACAGATTTGTTAAGGTTGGAAAATACCCCTAAAATCGAGTCACACATCAAAACTAAGGGTTCAAAAGTCCGAAAAGCAAAGAATCAAATACAGATTTCTCACAAATACAAGACACTACCAAAACCAATCCCATGATTTTGCATAGCTTCTGCTTGGAATGCTGTTCCTGAAACAGCTGAACCTTGGCAGGTACCAGTGAACAAGCAGAATTCGATACTGAAACTGCCTTGGAGAAAAATAATAAATACTGGCACAGTCCCGGTTCCTACAGTTAATTTCTGCCATTCCAGAGCGAGGAGAGCTGCCCAGGCTCCAGGCTGAGAGGCCTGCGGCAGCACCAGAGCAGCTGCACCCGGGTCAGTGCGCTCACCTTCCACTTACGCGCTTCACCCGAACAACCCTAATGTCTTCCCTGTCCTTGGCATGCTCAGCCATGCCTTTCAGCCTTCCACATTCTAGGCACACTCGAACAGACTTACCTATTTTTCCTACTACTTAGTAATGTTCTTGCTTTAACATGGAGATCGTGTGGAAGCCAGCAGTCTACTTGTGTTCCCTTTAAAAATGCTACTCCTGTACATTTCCATTTACTCCCTGACAGATATTAAAAAGAAAATACTAACTTTAGTCCTTCATTTATAAAATCCAACCTAAGATGACCTTGGATATGTTTCCTGTTTAGACACTGCACTTTAGTTTGGAATGATTTGGCTTCACAACATTCCTGTGGGGTATTGTTTTGATTCCCAGTTTAGACATAAGAAATAACTCAACTCAAAGACAGCCATGAAGTTATTCATGTCAACAAGCAAGTTTGTGGTTGTCACAGGGCTCTGTGCTGTCACAGGACACCACCTTTCCTGCTGGGGACACAAGGCTGGTCTACACAAATATACGCACTTCTTAAGCCCCCTTATTTATTTTGGGGGTTTCTTTAATGCCTTTTCTCCACTTCTTGTCACTGTGTCCTGGAGCAGTTTTCTCTCCAGAGCTCAGCTGTGCCATTCCACCTCTGTGCCATCATCAGGAGCAGAGTTTTCAAAGAACCAGCATTCCCCCTTTCAGATACATGAGCAAAATTAACTTTCCATATAATAAAATAATTCATCTTAGTGTTTTTTTAACTATATTATTGCTACCATTTAAAGCCAGCCAGGAAGAGTATGTTCAAAATAGGAAATCAGCAGTTCTACCACAGATACTGTCATTCTCTATACAAGATACTAATAAAATACAGCAGGACACCCTCAGGTTGCCCTTTTCAATGACAAACCACAAGATTTAGTAGTAAATCAGCATTTCAAAGTGACAGAAATGGTCTTGCCTCCTACAACAAAATAAACACTAACTGTTTCATAGACTTTCCAGAGATACTTCTCTGGAAATCAGAACTTCCATTAATTGATAACATCCAGCCAAGTTTTATCCTTAGCTTTAGAAATCAAATCCAAAGACCCTTGCATGCCTTGAAGCTGGTAACAGCAAATCTCACTGATCAAGAAATGTTTGATACATTAATTATCTCTATACAAGCTTGCATTAGACAATCTTACATTACAAATTTACAATAAATGCAGGAAGAAATGTAAACTCCACCAGTAATTTATGGGTATTTTCACCGTGATATCTAGCATAACCTAAGTGAAACTTGTTTTTATCTGTCCACGTATCCGCTCAGAAACAGAGTTACAGAATGAACTGTAAAAATTCACTTCCAATGATTACAATGGCAGGACAGTGCTACATATAATATAAACAAGTGTGTGAAGTAATTTGAGAGTCATTAGTAAAAATTTTGTTATGTACCAGTGTTTTAAGTTATATAAAAGTTTAAAATTTACCGAGTTCAAATAACATTCCTCAAGTTACTAGTGGTGGAAAGTTAATTTTAAATATACAGAATTATTACAATAATATAGGATACTAGAGGTTTGCTCTAGTCAGAGTTTGGTGACATACATAATTTCAGTGAGATATAAATTAGGATTTTATGTAAGAAATTCATTTTGTACATTCTCAGCAGGATCACTCCAAATTCCTTTTGCAATTACTCTTTAGAGCATGATCCAATCTAAACTCAAGCAATGAGTGTCTCCTCAAAGCATTAAAAGACAAGAACTGAAGGTAAATAAAGGGAGTCACATAGCACATGTGTGGAAGAGTGCGTTGTACATGCGTTGGACAGTCCCACAGATGGGACTTAAACATGGAACAAAGTGAACAATGAGGTCAGAAAGGTACCCCAAGAGAAAAACAGGACCATTAAAAAAGTTTATCAGGAGCATGAGGTGGGAGATGAAGGCTGGTATGGGAATTTGGAGACGTCCGTGCCTGGGAACTTTTGGAACACCGTTATCTTTGGCAGGCCAGCGCTACTGCTGAACACCAGTGCAATGACCTGCTGCCAGAGGGTAACATGAGCTGGAGGTGGAGCTGAGACCAGTATTTAAGCATGGAATTAGGTATTTGCTTTGTTTTTGTGCCTTTTTAAAATCAAGAGAGCTGGTTCTGTACACTAGACATGAAAGAGCGGGATGACCATCAGAACTGGTATCACAACATGCAATTACTCCCACTGTCCCTCCCCCCAAAATCCAATCCATCACCACTGTAAATGTGATTATTCCTACTGAAACCCCTAGACAAGGAAATTCACACCACCAAGCACTATACATGCTTTGCTGATATAAAGATGAAAACATTAGAAATGTACAACTGCTGTTAAAATTGTATTTAATATCACATTCCAGTGGCTGGAAATTAATCTCATTTCTAACAAATTGATTACAGGGAAAGAAAGCAATCACACTGTCTCATGTATCTGAAGATGACTTAAAAGATCTTTTTCATTCCCAAACCTCATTAAACAATCAGTACATTTATGAGGCAAATCTGCTGAATGCCTGAAATCCAAATGAGTTTTAAGGTCTTCAATCTGTCCCGTTGAATATTCACAGTATTGACACAAGTAAATCCCTTCAGATAAATGAGAGCTTAGGTGCTTGCAATATTCCAACATACCTGAAAATCCCTTCCCACAGTCATCACAAACATGAGGGAATATTTTGGTGTGCTCAATAGCTACATGCCTGTTGACATTTGTATGCAGCCTGCTCCTAAAGCCGCACACCTGGCACACAAAGAAGTTTTTGCATTTGTCAAAACTGATTTTGTTGATGAGGCTGTACTGGCCACGCTCCTTGTTGTTGTAGCTGTCACTCAGCTCGATGAGCCGGCACGCGTGCTCGTTCACCACGTGGCTGTGCAGATCCTCAGGGTCATTTGTCTCGTGCTCACAGAACTGACACAGGTACTGCTCGTCACAGCTGTGCTCCTGGAAGTGCAGGTACAGCTCGCTGCTGGAGGAGAACTGCACATCACACTGCTCACACCAGTAAAGGTGGTCGTTGAAGTGAGTGTCTGCTATGTGCTGACTCAGATTCTCAAAAATCACTGTTTTGTAATCGCAGTATTTACAGATGTATGGATCCTCCTCGTGTAGTTTGACGTGTTCAATGAGCTGCACTTTGCTGGAGAAGCTTTCTTTACAAACTCTACAGACGTGAGTGTCTGTACATGTCTTATGCTTCAGGATCATGTGCTGCTTTAGATCAGAGAAGTACTTGCTGTTGAACTCACAGAGCTCACACTTGTACAAGCCGCTGCTGTTGGCTCTCAGCAAGGGCCATTTCTGTTGAGCTGTGATATTCAAAGCCTGGTTCTTCTCAAAGATTTTACAGGTCTCCAGAGGGATTTCCTCCAGGTCTTCAGCTTCCAGCTTCTCAGGTGACACAGTCTGTGTTTCTATATCGTGAACTTCTACAGCATTCACTTCTGTTGTAGAAATTTCTACAGTTTGGATATCTAGAGGTTTCTCTTCTTCTGTGGGGCTGTCACTGAATATAGGTGAGTCACATAAGTCTCTGCACATTCCATTGTTAGTACCTTTATCTGCAGGAGGAAATACATAATAGGTGGTTTTAAAAAAACCACTACAAAACACCTGGGCCCATTTTTAACTTTTCACTCAGCTGCAGCAGCTCTCAAATGCAAAAACCAGTTATTTTTCCCCTGCCAGACTATGCTGTATTTTCAGCTAACAAAGCAGTACCAGAAACTATAAATCCTTCACCTCTTCTGTTGAAGCAAGGAAGTTACGTGAAAAGCCAGCAGCAGCTGTGCTCTCCAACCCTCCCACCACCTCAGCTGCAAACACACTGACCTTTACCTTTATCCTTCTTTTTAGGGTCTGTACAGTGCATGCCAACATTTGAATGTGCCCCGCTCCAGTGAGAGCTCCCGGCGTGCACTGGGCTCCCGTCATCATCTGTGTCCAGACTCTGCACAGGACTGTGGAATCTACCTGCAAAGGGAAGGGAAGCATTTCCTTGTCATCATTTGTCCATACTAGCATCATCCTGATTCCTTGATTTAGTCATAGATCTTATTTACTATTTACTTATTCTACTTGCATAAATTTATCTTTATATACTAAGCACATCATAACCTACATTTAAAAAAAAGTAACAATAAATACCTTAAAAATTATTTCCATACATGCACAGGAAAACAAAAGAATTCAAAAAGTAGCAACTCTGTCTTTAAGATTTCAGCAGAAAATAGTCAGCTGATTATACTGAAAAAAACTTAAAATCCTTAAATGAAATGTTACATTTAAAAGACACAACTTCAAAAAATATTCTTCAATATTTCTGGACATTGCATTTTAAAATACTATACTTTCTAAGTCTTCTGCAGGCTTGTTGGTTAAGTTATTAAAGTGAAAAGAAAAATAAATAGACTAAAAATCCACCATCACATTTGCTTTGCTAACTTTCCACCCACTACTGGATGTTTTATAAGAAGGCATTTTGTTTTCCCAGGTACAAGTACAATTCAATGCAACTGCTGGTAATTTCCATCTGAACTCATCAACTTTGTTACCTAGGTAGTGACTATTTGAAGTAGTTTAATCACCATTATATATGTAAAATTGAAGGGTCTTTTTGTTGTCATTGTTTCTACTTTGAAAACTGTATTTTAATTGTAACAATTGAACAACCTTCCACCAGCCTAAGGCCCATCAGATCACAAGGACACTCAGAAATCGCCTGCTATGTATTGCGTATTATATTTGCTTCTATGAATAGGAACATGACACATTAAAGAACTGCAGAACAAGACCCCAAAGCATAGTCTTACCTCTGTTTATATCTGGCTGCCTCATGGAACAGACACTATAGCAGTGGTCAGAAAAAATTCCACTGTTGTCTATGTATCTGCTTGCACCTGAAGAATCTAAACCAAAACATCAACAAGAAAAGTTTAAATACTAATGTCTTGGTGTAGCTACAGACGTATTTCATGTTCATCAAAATTCTTTTCACGTTTCTACTTCTTGTTTTGGGATAGTTCCTGTTGTGATTTACACCTTCTAGCTGCTGCCCTGATGTTTGGAGTATCAGGTCTCTGCTTCCACTGAGGACAGTGACAAGTGCATTGTCCATTCAGTGCTAAACACTTCTGTCTACCTCCACCCCAACTTTTACAGAATTCCTCCCCTCTGTGGAAGCAGAATCACCTTCATTTGCAGCTTCAGCCAGTTCCCCCCTGTGCAGGGAGTACAGAACAAACTGTTCAGGTGCATTGGCTCAAAGCGGCCCAACAAGGGAGCCCGCAGAGTGGGTGCTACCCATTCAAGCCAAGATTTCTTATCCCGCCCTTTATGCCGCTGCTTTTCCATGTATTGGCACGCGTGGTTCCTTCCTGTAAAGTCGTTATTCTGAGAAAAGAGATTAACTTACTAAAGTGTACATAACTCAAGCTCTAGACTGACCTGAGTAACGAGAAGGATGCAGAGTCTTCCTTTTCCTCTTTTTAGGATGTTCGTTCATTTTGAACAGTCTAAATGAACTGTAAAGTACAAACATTACAGAATTAGACTTGTTGGTATCTAGTTTATCTTTCAGGACCTTACGGAACAATACAAGCATTTTGAAAACCTGCATATCAAATACAAAAGTTCCTACTCGCCCTTCTTGCCCCCCAGCCCATTTTGATACAGTTAAGAACCCATTAAATGCAAACAACCGCTCAAGTCCAGTTTCGCATTCCTGCCCCGGAGCAAAAGAAGGTTCACCATAAAGACAGAAAACTCAGAACTCCAGGTACTCCAGCACTCAGGGTCATCTACAAGCCTGCTCTCCAGCACCCTTTTTGTCAGAGACAGGACATTCTGAGGCAGAGCCCTTCAGAAACAAGTTTTAATGTTTAAAATACTAACACAGTCATGTTTTCTTACCAAAAATCCTAGACTCTTCAGTATCAGGAAGAAGAGCAGCTAAGAAGCCGATGGCTGTACAGCTTCCAAATGTAGTGAAAGCATCAGCTCAAGAAGATTTTCACCTATGGAGTGACAGCATTTTAGACCACTTAAAACTTAAGCATAAAGTAGAAAAAACACAGAATCAGATACAAGTGATACAAGTCCTGCAAAGAAGAATCTATGGAAATGGAAGCTAGAAAGCAACATAAGAAGTTGATACTAATTTCGGTTTAGAGCATCAGGTTTAGTAAGGTGGATGCACTAGTGTTTTTCTTTTTCTTTTGTTTCAGGCTAGTTGGCTTTCATTGCACTTGGCAGCTCCTGAGAGCAGAAAAATATCTGGGAACAAAACTAAAATACTTGAGCTATATACGGGGCAAACAGTCTTGAAGAAGAAAAGGCTGTAAACAACGAATGTGATGTGGGTTGCCATAACTGAAGAGCACTTGTGGGCCCAGGATCTTCTGCAATCAGTGCCATGCACCAGAGGTGAAAGGAGGGAAAAAAAGGGCCTTGATCAAGTCAACTGTGTTCTCCTGAAATTAAATATTTTCTGAACAAAAATTTTATTTCAAGGGATGGAAAAATCATTGATTTTAACGTTATATCACGATCTAGAAGGATCAGTACCCTCGCCGTTTTCTTTGATTGCAAGGGAAGAACTACAGCGACTGACACCGCAACTCTCACCCCAGGTAATGCGCTTGAAAAGCTCAACCTTTCCTCCACGGATCGGACCGCGGGGCAGCAAGGCGGGTTGTTCTATTCCAGCGGCTTTCCCTAGCCCTGAAAAGCGGGATCCGGGCCCCGAGAATCGGGATCCCGATCGGCCCCGGGGCGGCGCGGCCTGCGCGGAGGCCGCACGGGGAACCTCTGGCGGGAGCGTGGCAAAGGCACCGCTCCGCCCCGGCGGCAGCC
>VXAZ01007116.1:3058716-3105695 GCA_013399875.1 Gymnorhina tibicen | reverse complement strand
CTGCCGGCCCGGCCCGGCCGCTCCGCGGGCAAGGGGCGGGAAAGGGGCGAGCGGCCGCCGTCCGCAGCGCCCCCTGCCGGCCGCGGGCGCCGCCGCACCCTGCCCGTCGCCGTAGCAACGGCGAGGGGGCCGAAATAAACCTTTAATGTATATTTCATCTGTATCAGATACCGTCAGCACAGCGTACGTTTTCATCTACAGGCCTCGGCCAGGGGCTATAAGGCAGCTGGCAGCATGTAAGCCTGCTTCAGAGCAGTGGCAGCGCACAGATGTTCAGATTTTACACAAATGAGAGGGTGATGTCAAAGCCAGAACCTCATAAAGCTCAACTTTACTTTTTGTGTCAGTGTAGAAGCTGTCCCTTAGAGCTACTGTATAGGAGAATCAATATAAAGTGTATTATCAAGATATCCAATACAAGAAGAAATACATACATACAGGAAAGACAAGGAGCCATTGGAGAGGGTCCAGTGGAGGCACAAAGTGAGGAGGGGTCTGAAGCATCTCTTGTGAGGAGAGACCGTGGGACTGGGCCTGGGTAGTCTGGAGAAGAGAAGACTGACAGGGGATCTCCTCCATGCACACAAATATTTCAAAGGCAGGGGCCAGAAGATGGTGCCAGACTCTTTTCGGTGGATCCCAGCAACAGCATAAGAAGCAATGACCATAAACTAAAACACAAGAAGTTTCACCTCAACATGAGGAAAAACTTTTCACACTGAGGGTGGCAGAGCACTGGAACAGCTGCCCAGGGAGGTCATGGATTTTCTCTCTCTGGAGACATTTCAAACCCACCTGGACGTGTTCCTGTGTTACCTACTCCAGGTGACTGTGCCTTGGACTGCATGATCTCCAGAGGTACCTTCAAAAACTAACAATTCCATGATTCTGTAAAATATGCATAAATAAGGGTTTGAAAATTAAAATAAGTGACTCTCCCTTTTCCAAATTTATAGTCACATCCCTTTTTGCTGATTTCATCTTCACCTTTTATCATGCCACAGGAAAAAGCACCAAGTTGTACTGGTTCATAAAGCAGAACATTTCAAACAGCACCTTACTATTCTGAAAAATTCCTCATTGAAGACATGAGAGAGGCCACTACAGTCCCTTATTTCAGTGACTTACAACAGCTTATGGAATTTTGCTAAGTGTTTCATCCACTGAATTGCTGTGCTCTGGCTTAGCCTGAATTTACCTAGTTCTAAGAAAAAGTTTTGAATTAGCAGAGAATCCACAATATCCCTAATGGTATTGCTCCACTGATTAGTAAAAAAAGAAATTATACCTTGATTCTGACCTTAGTTTTATTCATTAGCTGGCAGATGAAACTGGACTTACTCTGTCTATAAAATCCTACCTTTAGCCTTTGTCCTGAGGCTGGAAACATGCCTTTAGGGTAACATGATTTGCTTAGAGCCAGATGAAAAGAGCTTCAGCCTATGATCACACAGGAGTTTTGGTGGTAAGCAGCAAAACAGAACTAAAGGTGTCCTTTTGCTGGCACACTGCTGAGCTCTCAGAAGTTAAATGTTGTATGTCTACGATCTCCTGCGCTGAGTCACCAATCAAACAAGATCCTGGTCTCTCAGTTCATTTTGTTCTCTGCTTTTTTTCCAGCCATGGTTGCTGAGGTTTCCCCAGGACAGCTTGTGTTAAAGCTCTCATAAATTGGCTACAGCCACCCAAATGGGTGGATGCCCACATACTTCTCCCTCTACTCACCAAAATGTTTTCCATACAAGTGTTCCAGAAAGGCACTTTCCCCAGTTCCCAGCGGAGGGCAGTGATGAGAATGTAAAAATCCATACTTTGCCAAAGGAGAGGAAAAAAAGCCAAACCCAAGCCCAAGCCTTTGCTTTGAATTCAGTCCTGCTTGTGAGGCAAACTCAGGCGGACCAAAGCATCTTCTGTACCTTTTGACTGATTTATTCTCCGCCCAAAGCAGCACAGCCCAACACCACTTATGTCAGATAAAAGGACAAGGCTTTAAGTGAAAGAAAAACATCTGAGGAGGATCCCCTTTGAAGCTGCAGATCCAGTTCAAAGTCACACGCATCAAACAGAGCTGTCAATGCTTTAGACAGAAAAGCCTAAATAAGTCTTGTTTTCTAAACCACCATGTGCTTGGGATGTTGAGAGAGCTCTGGGTGAGGTTTTAATCACTCAGAACAGATTCCAGCTGGAAATACAGAAAAGCCCATGTGATATCCACATTCTTGTTTAAATGGGCAACATAGATGACGCTCATTTCAATTAGTGGGGATGTATCCTGACCAAAATAAGCATGGGGTAAACCCTTTCTTCGGTGAAAGCAGTCAGCATAGCTCATGAGGATAACCTTCACTGCAGGTAGATTCGTTAGTGTTTAAAAGGACACGTAGGAGGTTACCTGAGATATCCTGTCTAGCATCAGGTTCTTTGCTCTTCTGTTACACGGGATTCAGATTAGAGCAAGTCTTTCCAAGGCAGGTTGGAAAACAGACTGATTTCTGAGCAGAAAATCGGGAAGGCTCACTGAGATTCCCACGCTAAAGCAAACTGCCCACATTGCAAATCTTTCTTCTGTTTCACCAGCATTATTTTGCAAATTTTCTGGGATTTTTTCATGTTTAGACTTAGAACTATCACAAAAATCACACACTGGCACTAAATGGCAGTAAAGTCTAAAATCTGTATTTGAACAAGAGCTCATGATCCCCTTTTCCTGAACTGTCCTGTGCAATTAACACACAGCTGTAGCCACTCACAGCCATTTCATAGTTACTAGAAAAGGTAAAACTCACTTTACGTATAATAAACACAAGTTCAAGCTGTTAGTTCAGGTTACTGAAGTAGCTACTTCCAAACCCCTAGCCATACTTTTCAGACCAGAGCTCCACTGAAGCTTCAAAATGAATGTAGGGATGATGATGTCCATCTTTTATTATGGAGTTAATCCAGCACAGACTGAGCACCTGCTGGAACACAGCCCTTCTCAAAGCTGGGCAGTGTGACCCAAAACAGAACTGACCACTGTACAAAGTTTAGAGCTGATTGGGGACAAAAGTGTTTTGAAGGGGCCTGATTAAAAACCCTGACACTTGCTTCATCACTCCAAAAAAAAGTTAAATCCTCAGCAAGAGAACTCAAATCCCTCCCAGTTTGTTAGCAACTAGAGTCCAAAGTAGGCCAACATGTCCACAGAAGGAATTCCTTTGCAGCCTCATGCTCTTATACTGCCAGTGAGTAATTTCCCCAAATATGTTTGTCACTCTTTCAAAATTATTATTGGATACAAAAATATAGCCTTGTTTGTTTGTTTTTTTTAAAATATAATTTTGGTAATGAAAGCATGAAGCATATTTTTCAAAACCAGACTGACTTAGCAGGGACTGTAAACCATACAGCTGAAACACTTCAATAACATCATCTCTCTTGTCACAGCTTTTTACAGCCCACGTCTAAAACTAAAATAAAATTACTTATTTTGAGGATCAGCCTTTACAAGAACAAATGCCACATGCATCTTGGACTTTTCACCCAGAAATAATGCAAATTCTATTTCTGTTCCCCCCAAATTAACTGAGGTATGCGATTTCCACCTCCTTTCTTCTTGCTTTTTACAAAGGCAGAGCTGCAACACCAAATCACACACCAAGACTGAATATTCCTTAAATTCTCACTTCAGAATTCACAAGTGTACCAACCATATCATTTTAATTTAGTTGTTAGTATATACATTAACACTCAAAAGTGTGATAAAAACCAAACAAAAGTATTTTTTTTTAATAAACAGCATGATACAGATTGCGAAGATAAATAAAAAGCAGACTTTTTACAGTTTCCCATGAACATGAACTACAATAAGTATCATAGGCCAAACTTTTGTTACTTGAGTAGCACAGCAGAAGGGTTAAAAAAGGGGTTGTGGTTTTTTTTTTTTATTTAAAGTACTGCAAGACTATTCTCAGTATGACAACACATGCATCTTGCTGCATCTTAAATACTTTTTGGCCCATTATTACTAAAAATGTCTTGCTTTCTACCTACTTTACCACAGACCTTTATCACAGAATGACACACACATGGCAACATCCCCCCCTGCCCCACTAGTGGTTATTTCAAAGGTAATTGTCTCATTTTTTAGAGCTATTTGAAGCACTGGTGGGTGTTTATATTCTCCCTTTGATGCAGACGTAGCTGCTCCCAGCTTCAATGAAGTTACACAGAGGCATCGAGAACTGACACCCTCCTGGGCTGCCTGAGGAAGAGCAGGTGAGGGGAGGTGAGCCTTCACCCTGCCCCTCTGCTCGGCACTGGTGAGGCCACACCTGGAGCACTGGGGTTCCCAGTACAAACCTGACGTGGAGGTACTGGAATGGGTCCATGAAGGGCTATAAAGGTGATGGATAGGAGAGGAGGCTGAGAGAGCTGGGATTGTTATCCTGGTCAAAGAGAAAGCCCAGGGGGCATCTGGTCAGTGTACATAAATACTTGATAGGGGAGGAATAAAGACAGGCAAGGCTTTTCTCAGTGCTGCCCACTGAAAGGACATCAAGCAATGAAATAGAAGGTATTTTGTATAAACATTATGGAAAAAAATTGACTGTGGATTCCTTTTTCTCAGACAGACTCTAAAACCAACTGGACGATGTCCTGGGCATCCTGTTCTGTTGCTGACCCTGCTTTGGACAGGGTGTCTGGGCTAAATGATCTCCAAAGGTCTTTGCCAACCCCAACGGTTCTGTTGCAGAAAATTCTGCAGCTGTGTTGCCATTTACAATGACAATACTTACAAAATTTCAAACCCGAGAATCCAGAACATCAGACTGCAGCCATATATACTTAAAGCCCTTTTCTCCACCAGGGAAGTAGATTTTGATAGTGCAGTGGACAGTCACAGTTAAAACTTGAAGAGGTGCAAGGGGGCAAAGAGAAAGGATGATACTCCCAGATAATGAATTACACATTTATCTTCACAAGAGAAAAGAATTTGGAACACAGCTGCTATAAGACAAGAAGATTAATCTATCCCTTTTCTTTTCCCAGCCCCAAATGAAACAGTAAGACAACTTTGGACAGCCTGGGACAGTTGATAATTCAGGATACAGAACACTATTAATAAAGCCTGAAAATAGATTAAAAATAGTTAAAGAAACAAGGCAGAATGAGATTCCAACTATGAATATCCATATTTTGGCTCACAAGAATTAACTAAACTACAACAGACATAAAGATTCTTGAAAGAAACAGCTTCTGCATGAATTAGGCTTTCAGTAACTTCAGCAATACAATTAAGTCAGGTTTAGCTGTAATTAATTTTATTACCGGAACAGGAGCCTAACAAAATGGATGCAGTTACTCTGACTGAATGGCTCCTGAAGCCATTTAATAGCTACTAGGAATCAGGCACCAGAATTTCAAGAAGAATCAAGACAGAATAGTGTATTTTTTGCCTTCCTTCTGCTGCAGGAATATTGCATCACATACAGAAGTGACAGTAAGGACACTTAAAACACACACAAACCAGTGGGGACACTAACTTCAAAGTACGGGCAGAACATTGCTTCAATTGATCTTCTCTTACAAATATTTCATGATGTTCTTAGGCTCTGGGCATGTCCCAGAGGGGTGTCAGAGAGAGAAGAGAAGAGAGAGAGGGATTCAGCTCTGGCCTAGTGTCAGGAGCACTAACACAGCAAGACCTCAGACTTTCATAGTCTGTCCCATAAAGCTCAGAAGTCCAGAACACTGTACAGCAAATGAAGAACAATGATTTTTCCTGAGTGTGGGTTCAACAAGTCTGTATGCTACAAAAGAGTAGGAAGAGGAAACATTTAAGCTAGCAAGCAATGAAAGTATTGGAAGTCTCAAGAATGAAACAAACTGTAGACAATATTACTGTACTTCTGGAGAGATGAAAGGGCTACTTTGTTAATAAAGACTATTTTAAAGTAAAATTATTAAGTGTTTAACTGGGCTGCTAGTAAACATTCCTCTCCTTATGAGAACCTTTCACACTGAATCATAGCAATAAATAATCTGGAACTTTGATATACAGATAGCCTAGTTCTGATTTCATATACTGTCGTGAATCCAGAGCAATTCTGATGAAGTTAGTGTTGTATCAGCATAAATCAGAAATTCTCAAAATCAGAATTTCTCAAAGAGCAGAGCACCTATAGGTTTGGTTAGTGTACACAAACAGAGAACTTCTATAGCCAGTTTCCAGTTGGCTTCCCTTCATTAACACAGATGTAAAAAAAAAGTAAAACTAAACAAAGAAAAACCCCAAACCAACACCAGCTGCAGGGGTGGTGAGTTACACATCATTTTGGACAGATAGAGCCTTACCTAAGCTGAGACAACTTCCAGCACAAAATAAAAAGATGCAAATTCATTATTTGTATGAAACATGTATTGCAAAATTAAATTGGGATTCAACAATCTGCAACAACATCCACAGCTATATAATGTTTTTAAAAAACAAGTGTGGTTCGTCCATTCAAGTAAAACTAAAACAAGAGAAAGAAGTTAAAAAAAAATCCTAGAAGCAGCAAGTTACAATTCTTTCTGTAATACCACACCATTTTCATTAACTTGAAGTATTTTCAAGATGTCAAAGACATCAACAAAAATAGTAATTTCAAGTGGCTTTTCTGATACTTGTTTTCTGAACGGGTCCAGCCCAGGTCTGCAACCTGTACAGACATGCAAAACAGGAGGAATTCATAATTACTATTAAGAACAGACGTTTGAACATGCCAGTTATATAACGACAAAGCAAAGACAATACCTTTGAATTGTCAACAAACATGGGCTACTGACCACTGAAGGACATTTAATACTTTACAGAAAAAGGAAAGTTGGCATAAAAACCCACAAACAACTCACCAAACCACCAACAGCAGGGTCATCACATACAAAGTTCTTACAAACCTGGTAATTTCTATATTGTCCTTAATATGCAGGCCCATATCTTTTCCACAAGATGCCAAACCACTTACAATTTTGGTTTTATTTAAAAGCCTTTAAAAAAAAATTTTAAAACTTATACTGAAAGCCTGTTTCACCTATGAAGAAACTACTGATGCACCCTTTCAGACAGAGAAGTATGCATATATAAAGTCAGTACAGGTACTTTTTCTGCTACCTTTAGGAAAGCAATGAATGTAATCCTAAGTAAAACTAAGCAGCAGCAGCAGCCTGTTCTGTCATTAAATCCAACACAGTTTCACAGTTGAAAAAGTTACTGGTTTTAAATTTTATTTCACTAAAACACCATTTCTTAATGCTTTGTGATAAAACACAGGGCCCAGTCCTGGGCTCCTTGCTCTGGCAGTCTTACAAGAAGTTCTGCAGGAGCAAGGTGTCCAGATTCAATTTAAGCCCAAAATAAACTACTTTAGTGTTTTGTGCAGCTGATTCCCAGAACAAAGGGAGCATTTTCCAATCTCTGTGAAGTGGGAATAATTAAAAATAAGCCAAATTCCAAGCTATTTCTGTAAAAACCTAGGACTCAGTTACAAGTGCTTTCGTGGTCTGTAAGCAGATCTTCTTTCTGATACTGAGAGCAGATGACATCCTCTCATTTCCACCAGGGTAAGCAAACAGTGCCCCCACTATCCTCAGTGAAGTTACATCAGCACAGAACTGTCGTGACAGGATACAGTCATTAGGGTTCAACACTTTGAAGCTGAGAAAAGGATTTCTGTTTTTTGTGAAACATCGGCAGAATGCTATTCAAATGCCCATTCTGGTTATGCAAAGAACTGCTTAAAGCCCAGGAGCTTCTCCTACTTTTAAAAAATTTCTGTTTAAAGGCTACAATTACCCCAAACTGTATTACGCCTGTACCATTCTGAAGTTGCCTTTCTTTTACTGTTTGATTCTCATAATAACTTCTACAGCTTATACACAACATTTAATTGCAGTAACTTCTGGAAACAGAGCCTGATTCCTCATACCTCTGTCTGGGCAAAAAGGGTGCAGAACACTGTGCTTGAACTGAAAGACACACTCATATTTACAGAAGGGCTAGGAAGGGGCAAAGTACAAACAAATTTGGGCTCATAACATCCAATAAATTTGAGTTGATCTTTTCACCCAGGCTGGAAAAGGCTGATCATTTCTCAGATAAACGAGGTAAAGCATTGTTTCAACACCAGATAAATATGGATAATATAGCACCTAATGTGATGTTTGTGCAACAGTTTTACTCAGTTAAATTAAGAATTATAGCCAACAGGGTTTCAGATTTTGTGATCTAAACTTAAACTAACCCATTTTAAGAGCTAAACCATTAGTGTGTGTTGACTGCAAAGTAATAGATACAAGGGTAACTTTGCTCTAGAAAGTACAACCAAGCTTAGCAGGAGTTAAAATATTCATATGAACAAAAAGGGATACGTAACAGTCAATAAAAAGAGCAATGGGAAGTCTATTGGACTACTCCAAAATATTTCATAGAACTGAGGAAATAAAACTTCACATTTCCCATACTATTCTCGGAGCTTCTGTTGTGTTCACAAAACCAGGTTTCCCCCCACAACATCAAGTATCCATGCGTGCAGTAATCAGCTGCAGGATCCTGACTTTGAAAGTGTCTTGAAACACCAAAGCCTTGGCTTTACAATCCCCAGAGTCTTTCACAACGTCATTGATTGCACATTTTTAATATATTACAATTTGCTAAATGAAGCCAACCACTCATTACCTCATCAGTACAGCCTGCACGAAGTACAGTTTATTTATATGCTTATATTCTAATCTAACACCAACTGCCAGCATATTTTATATTACACGTGGTATTGCACTTTCTGAGTGGCACCTCGGTGCGTGTTTGCAAGTGAACAAGCTGAACCCCCAAAAGCCCCAAACCTTTGGAATTCAAGTGCTGCCAATCTAGCAAGTTTAAAATGTTAGGGTGAACGTCACCCGCAGAACTATTATGGGCTTCACTAACTTAAAAAAACCTGTTTAGGAATTAGAAAAACAGTCCTACCTGAAGTTGTGCATAAGGGCAATCTGAAATCCTCGGTACTCTGAACAGTCTCAAAACATGGTGCCAATTTCATTGATTGCACACATTGTAATTGTGTTAAAGGACAACAACTAGATTTACAAATATATATTACATACACACACAAAACAGACAAAGCTATAAAATGTTTGGTAACTCCACATGCTTTGAGCTAGCCAACATATCTGTCTGTTGAACTGCTAATTATTGATCATATTGAAAATCTAAATTGCTATTTCTGATGTATCTTACTGGATTCAACAACCACTTCCAAAGGAGGAAGAAAGAGGAGAAATGGTAGACCCAAATTTTGAGGGTTTAAATGAGCATTCTTGGAATAGCCAGCATATCACTTCAGTAATGTGAAGAGTGATTCCCAAAATTTTTTTAGAGACTTAGGCCAAGTTCACCTCTGGCTTTAGTGGGTGTATCTCCCACTACTTCACTGGTACTTGTGTCCTCTTTCACTAGGGCTGAATTTGGTCCTAGGAGTATGTCTGGTCACCTTCAGTGACGTTAATGAAAACGGAAGTCTTGGACAGATAGAACTGGGTTGCAAAATTAAGAGAGTTAATATTGGACAAATCATGTAAATAAAGAATATATATTAATAATAGTTCCTATTATATAAATAGCCTTTATAAAAAAATAATCTTTCAATAATTTTAATAACTCACCTTTCTTTAGGTTCTGGAAAACATGTATGAAAAAAATCTATTCCGTTCAAGTTAGATTAAAGCAAACCTAAGATGAACACTACAGCTCTCTGTTGCACTATACCCAATTCTGACCATTCAATTTCCAGGTTAGTCAGTTTTTGGGGATGATAGGGAGTTTCTTTGTGAAAGTATGAATTGCACCCCTAGAAATACTGAGCAGAAGAAACACCATACTGAGCGGGCCTATCTCCTACTGCTTTCAGAAACTGTGCAGATGACGGACCCAGAAATCAAAGGGTCACCCAAACCCCGCAAATGTTAATGCCTCCGAGCACATTTAAAAGGCACTGTCCTTTCACTATTGTTTTTAGATCTTTGAGCTTCAAACTCCTTCCCTTTAAACTATGCCGCTGTTAAGTATTTGCTATCACTTGAATTCTCTTTCCACTCTTCACAATCCAGCATAGTGTCTACCTGCTGTACCAGATCTAAGGTAATACGTGATGGACTCTTACGTTCACGCTAGCGCTATTTTCTTTTTCCTTCTAATTTTTCCTAACAAATGAGAAAAGGAAACATTCTTCCAAGTTTACCTTTTTGAGCTTAAGGCATAACATGAATCATCAAATCAGAGAATATGCTGAGTTGGAAGGGACCCACAAGGATCACAGAGTCCAACTCCTGGCCCTGCACAGGACACCCCAAGAACCATACCATGTGCCTGAGAGTATTGTCCAAACACTCCTTGAACTCTGTTCACAGGCTTGGGGCTGTGACCACTTCCCTGGGAGCTTGTTCAGTGCCCAACCACCCTCTGGGTGAAGAACCTTTTAAGAACCTTTTCCTGATATCCAACCTAAACCTCCCCTGACTTAGCTCCATACCATTTCCTTAAATCCTGTCACTGGTCACCAGAGAGAAGAGATCGGTACCTGCCCCTCCAATTTCCCTCGTGAAGAAGCTGCAGACCCCAATGAGGTCTGACCTCAGTCTCCTCTTCTCCAGGCTGAACAGACCAAGTGACCTCAGATGCTCCTCATACGGCTTCCCCTCCAGACCCTTCACCATCCTTGTGGCCCTCCTTTGGACACTCTAATAGCTTAGTGATTTTTTTTTTACATTGTGGCACCCAAAACTGCCCACAACATTCAAGGTGAGGCTGCCCCAGTACAGAGCAGAGCAGGACAACGCCCTCCCTTGCTGGGCTGGCGATGCTGTGCCTGATGCCCCCAGGACAGGGTTGGCTCTCCTGGCTGCAGGGCACTGCTGGCTCATGTTCAACTTGCCATCGACCAGGACCCCCAGGTCCCTTTCCGCAGCTGCTGTCCAGCCTCTCATTCCCCAGTCCATACACACAACCAGGATTGCCCCGTTCCAGGTGCAGAATCCGGCACTTGCCCTTGATAAACTTCATACACTTGGTGATTGCCCATCTCTCTAATTTGTCGAGGTCTCTCTGCATACATCGTACTAAAGCTTAATTTTTGAAGTGTATAATTTTAGTGCTATCTGAAACCCTGTTTTACATTATTTTCCAACAGTTGTCTGAACAATTCATCTCTTTTCTTGCCATAAATTCTACTGTTGTTCATGGTTTGTGCAATTCCTATGCAACCAGTCTTTGCTGCTAACGGGTATTAACAGTGCAGTACCCACAAGGCAGGGTATCAGTTCTTGTTTTCTTTGCTGTCAGTTCAGTTCAAAGCGTGTTGCTTTATTGTGTGGAAGATCCAGTCCATTTTTGTTGTCCAGCCACCATGGTGAGCATCATTCATTTGCTTCATGAAGTACTCAAGAGCCTCCTGCTCAGTTTTGTCCAATGCAAGGGTCTTTCGAATGTAAGCAATATCATCAAAGGACTGCAGTTCTGGCATTCCTGAGCCAAGCATCATGGAGAAAAGATTGATGAAGAGATTGGCATGCTGCCGAATTGCTAGGTAAGCCTTATAACACATCTCCTGAAACCTGGAAGAGACCAGGGGAAAAAAGCTCAGTGCATTTCCCTACTGGATGCATATCACTGCTTCACCTCCAAAACAGTTTACCAGGTAACCAGACACTAAAAAAGTGGACAGTCTTAGTCTAGTAAGAACACCATAATGTTGCTGAGAAGATGCACTCATTTTC
The DNA here is from genome assembly GCA_013399875.1 of Gymnorhina tibicen. Classification (NCBI taxonomy): domain Eukaryota; kingdom Metazoa; phylum Chordata; class Aves; order Passeriformes; family Artamidae; genus Gymnorhina; species Gymnorhina tibicen. The sequence goes on along the minus strand of VXAZ01007116.1, from coordinate 3,093,905 downwards.
CTACTTAGTTTATCTTCACTGGTGTAAGAATCAGTAGTGGTCAGACTAACACAACATCCAAAGACAGGCTTTCTAGTCTTAAACCCCATTTGCAGTTCACGCAACTGTTCAACACAAATTTACGTCAGTTCACAGAGCCATTTTTGTCACTGCTACTGACATTCCAGATTTCAAAAGGTATTTCCTGATACACTGCTAAAATCACTGCTCTCCTGGTTATCATCAGAGCTGCATTTCTCCTGTAGTTTTATGAGGGCGGCAGCTGTTGCTCCTTAGATACTCTTAAGAATTCATTGAGAACACGGGCATTTGCTATACCACACTGGATAAGAAATACCCAGGTTAAGGGAAAAAAAGCAAAAAAGCTTCACTGCAGCACTCAGACAGACACTGTAATTCAAAATCTGTCTTCCCTTGCCATCAACATAATGAAATTAAGATTAAAACTGAAACCTCTCAAAGACTGGATTGCTGGAAAGAGATATTAAGAATGATTACAGCAAGAGATTTATTTCTTTACTGTTATTATTTTAAAGCTCTTTCTCAGCAGGTCCTGGCCACTGTCACAAACTACAAAGGCCAGCTGAAGAGCTGATATCAGAGCAGTTACAGGAGAGAGAAGTATGGCTGTATGACCAGCATGCTCTGATGCACACAACACCCAACATTTAAGAATTCTCAGGAGCTGCAGTTTTGCTGTCTCAAGAGGATTTTAAGAGTTAAATCAAAGAAATTTCAGATGTTTGAAACATTACCATCTTTATTCACATGTATGCTGACCCTGCAAATCTCAAGTGAGATTTCATGGACCAAAGGCCATGTAAGTGCTAAGATTCCCCACTCATTTACAAGTGCATGGCTGATCTTCAACTGAAGAACTAGAACATACCCACTGCAAGCCAACTGAAATAATACTTTTCAGTTAAAACGTCTAATTATTAAAGGTCACCAGTAGTAAAGTTCATTTGAGGTGCAAAGCACTCTGGAGGTTAAATGCTTAAAAGAAAGCTCACCTTTCAAACTCCCTCGTTTTGGTACATTCTTGGGCGCCTTTACTAATCACTATTAAGAAGTCTTGTGTTAAGACAAATGGCACACGCTCTCTTTTGTAACCAAATTTTTTCTTCTTGTGATCGAGGAAGTGCCCAAAGTCAATGTGAAACAGCTTGGAAAGACAGAAAGGTATTTTAAGATTAATAACTCCTTGTTTAAATGAAATCACAGTAAAATTGATGATTTACTTATAGTTCCGACAGAATTTTTTTTTTTTTTCCCCAAAAGAAACTTATACCAAAGGGAGGATGACCTTAGGGTATGGTTTTAGAAAAACATCTCTTACTTGTCCATCATCTTTGACCATGATGTTACTGTTGTGGCGATCACCAATGCCCAGGATAAAGGTGGCAACACAGTAGCCAGCACAAGAACGTGTAAACAGGTCAATAGCTGCATCATACCTATGCAAACAAAAAAGGAGACACTTTCCTCAGATATTCTATTAACACAGAACTGCAAATTTTTCTTTTGCAGAAGAGCTACCAGGCAAACAAGGACAGGTCAAAAAAGAAAACAAAAGCCAAACCAGAGGGACATAATTATGGACATAAACTCCCACTTGATGAACTTCAGTTCTCTTGAAGTTTCCATCAAAAAGAAACACGTGGACAAGAAAAACAGGTGACAGGAAATCTCACATGTCTCCTTTGTTCTTGTCCTTGAGCCACTGATGCAATGTATGGCTGTTGAACTGCAGTGCTCCTTTTAAGCCTCCTTTGCACTGAATCTGCATGATGGTGTGAGAGCTCCTCACGACCTCGATGAGCCCCACACAGTCACCGATCGACAAACAACCATAAGGCAACATCCTGAAAGACAAAGGGACATCGTTTTTTTTCTTCTTCCTTTATAGAGAATGGTGGCAAGAGGTGGGAGAGGATGTATTTTTGCAGATCCCTGTATCTGGCTACTCTTTTAAGACATGAGCAACTGTAACTCTGCAAATCATTCTTGGACAAAGGCATAATTCTGCCACTCATTACAGTACTGGAGACAAAACTGTGACCCATGAGAGACAGCATAGACCAATAGGTCCTTTTGTCTAGATTAGGAAATGAAAACTGGAGGTTTCTTGACAGTGCAGAGGCAGCTCCTTTGTCCCCACCTAAAAATATACCACACAGCAAACACAAATTTGAAGGTGCAAGCTGTCTAGGATCAGTTTTCCAGAAGCTGAACAGTTTATCCTGAATGCCCTGCAGAAGCTGCTGCACCCACAGACTGCCTGGAGGTGGAGAAGCTCATGCAGAATGGGCAATACCTACTGTGTGGACTGAAGTGAAGATACCAACTACAAAGGGTCACTGCTCAGCAGGGCTGAGGGTTTGGCACCTTGTTCAAAGCCAAATCCACAGACACAATCTCTTGGCCATAGTGTGGCTACTGCACCTTAGCTCTTGTATCCATTCCTGGTATGTAGCTCACTCAGACCCACTTGAATGAGACTTAAGTATTTTTCAAATATGATCTTATATTTATAAAATCCAGTAGTTTAGTTAACTGAAAAAACTAAATATTGCTCTAACATGCACAAAAATGTCTATTTATAGCATTTCATTTACTACCCTTGGGAAAACAGAAGCAATCTCTGGGAACAAACCAATGCCAAAACCATTAAGATCAGCATTGCTTGGGAATGACCTCTAATGCTTACCGAAGATCAAGACCCTGATTTTGCCAGATGTTTTCCATAATTCGAATTATCTGAAGTGTCAGCATGTCCTGACGCAAGTCTGAAATAGTCAAATACATAAAGATTGCATATTTCCTAACACCAGAACCCTTGGTTAGACCTTACTTTACTCTTCCCCCACAAAACTATGTCTAAATACATCTAAAGGTAATGAGTTTTGCATAGTCTAGTGCAGGTTTTGTTCCCTCAGTAGAGAAAAGCAGGTTTTAAATAGTTAAAAATGAATATAAACCTGTGGTGGCGATTTTCAAAACATACACTAAAACCAGGACAATGGAATCACAGATAACACATCTGTAATACCTTGAAGACATTTTCAAGTAAAAAGAACAAATATTAAATAGTATCATGTTCCACCGTGACAGACTGAGCCTCTTAGAACATATAAAATTTGTACTTGACCGAGATAAATACTTATTTGTCTATGCTTAATTTTTCTGGAAAAGAAAATGGCTTTGCTCAGCTGATTTTTTTCTTAAATATGTGCTTTATATGCTTATAAAAAACACTAAGTAATAGGTTAGGAAAATAAACAGGTATGTAGCTTTTGAATTACACTTATCTTTCCTTACCATCTCCATTTTTAAATATTATCTCATTGTTCTGAAATAACAATTCAGACATAATATCTGGGTTTTCCCAGTTCAACCACAGCGGCCTTTTTGCAGATGACATTATCCTGCACTCCTCAAGCCTAAAAGAGATAAGATTTCTATGAAATAGGCATAATTTGATTCTTATACCATGTTTCTTTAATATTGCTAAGTTCTCCCTGTTTTGGTCAAACTCTGAACTAGCACCAAATTAAAGATGCAAAGTTAACTAACAATCCACCATTTTTACTTTCAGACTCAAACTTAAATTAGTAAGTGCTATGTTAACCATTTGCTAAGACCAACAGAAGAGCTGTGTTTAAGGGAATATTGTAAATATTCCTTTGGCAGTATGAGCTCCTGACAGCTGGAAAAAGGACTGCAGTTCCTGGCACCTTAAAGGAACAGCTAAAGGTCATGTTGTCCCCTGATTTGTTAAACCATCAGATTGAAATGACTGTAGTCTTTATGGATTACTCTGCTACAAATTCTATTTGGTAAACTTTGAAGATACTAATATTTAATAAGTTAACACTCAACCTCAACACTGTTATTGTTACCATTACTAAACATTTACTTAAGTATCTAGACAAACTTCAACACTGGATACAATACCGAAGGTTTCCCAGTTGATGTGCAGGATTAAGAGGAGAGATAAAACCTTGCAAGGCATCCATAAAATCTGGCCGTCTCATTTGTTCAACAAGAAACTTCATCTGTACCTGATAAATACAAACATTCAGGTCTTGAGAACACTATTTACATGTAAATGAAGGTATCAGATTTTAGCTTTGGTTTTCAAGCACGGTTTTGCACAGTTCTAATGTAAGTAACTTCGTTCAGCTACATATTACACAAATTGAAACCTTTAATTTTAGTTCTATTGCCTTGAGAGTTAGACAATGGCATTGCACAGAGAACACTGCAGCTCCTAGGACAACACACCACCTACTGAAATTAGCATTAACACTTTCCTAGTTAATCAAATAGAACAGTTCTAAGTAATTCCTGTGACTCAACAGCAAGTTTTGATGTAAGGAGAGCTTTGGATACCTTCTGGGTCTCATCCTTTTTTTCCTGCTTGAGAATATCTGTGAGGTTAATCAACTTCTCCATAGCCTCCACCTGCCTGCTCAGATGCTTCAGGTACATTCCACATGCTCGACAGTAGGACTCCAGAAGTAAACCAAACCTCTGACTGACAGTTTTGTTGTGCATTTCAGACCTACAGGGGGAAGAAGAACAGCTTAGAGACAAGCTTACTTGTCATTGTGCATTTCAGACCTACAGGGGGAAGAAGAACAGCTTAGAGACAAGACCACTTAGAGGTGCCAAAAATGAAGCTATACTTGTGACATCTTCATACAGTCCTAAAATACATCCCCTCAAACAATCCCCTCCCTTATCCTTGATGACACCAAGGCAAGCAGAAAACTGAGAGCACAACGAAGATGCTTTGCTTCTATTTCTGTGTCTGATTACACCAGTTTAGAACAGAATTTTTAGGTGACCTCTAGCTACAACCCAATAAGTTGTAGACTGAGCTATCAAGCTCTATAACAAGCCTTTAATAAGGAAGTAAAAAATAAAGTTTTTACTAGTCTTTTTCAAAGCTTTACCTTGTTGTATTGGGTGGCTTTTTTAGGCCTCATATGTCTGTAAAGTTTTATAAAAAACCTGACGGGGAATTGGACAGCTAACAATATGGGAGGCTTTCAGCAATCTCAAACAATCCTGTTTTTAGAATAATCATCATTAGATAAAAAGAAGTACCGGTCTTAGTACTATTAAGTAGCTTTTGAAACCGCAAAGCAGGATTTCTATCACCAAACTATGTATTCAAACTCTTAACCAGTATAACCCAATCTTTATTTTAAGTGGTAATATTTTTCTAAGAAAGGACATTTAGTATGTCAAACCTTTAGAACAACTAATTGTTTACAGCTAATAGGAAGCCCACCACCCCTTATCATGACATTAAGCTTACTTTAAATGCCAAAAGAAGAAGTGTCCTATCCTTTGATTGGTCAGTGCCTTCTTGAGTAAAAATCTCACAAGCTGATTATCTAAATACTGCTCATATTTCAGAACCTAGTTAAGGATAAAGAGAACATTTTAAAAAATCAGATGCAGTTATTACTTCTATGAACAATATACAGATTAAAGGCAGTTAAATAAAAAGCCATCTATGTTTTACATTATTTTTTTCTAGAATTACTGATCTTGGTATTAATACTTGCATGTGTTAGGCTTTGAACAATATATGCCAACTGTGCGCTGGCTGCCTCTATTTCAGGAACTTACCATCTGATGCTTGCTTTACTGTTACCAAATATTTTAGCCTCAACTTGCTCAAAATTTTGAGAAGATGCTTCTGCTCATCCTTTCCCATATGTTAGGACAGCTGAAATAGCTGCCTGTTCCAGTTGGTAGAACAGTTTTGCATCTCTGCAGAATCCTGGCATTTAATACCAACAAGCAAAACCACAGCATTACAGAAAAATTAGCATTTCATCTCCTCCTAAGTAATCCACAAAGCAGACATTCTTTCGATGACCTCTTTTTCACAGCAACTTAACTTTTCCTGTATTTTAAGCCTCTGTGCTCATTGAACATACCCAAGACAACAAACATGCCAGAATACGTTCTGTACCTGTACCAGCTGGATTAGATACTGGGACAGTTTGTCATCGGTCAAGGACTTCTCCAGACACCGAACGGCAAAAGCTCGCACCATCGGGTCTGGGTAGTTGCAGTCCAGGAGCTCCATGGCTTGCTCCGGCTTGATCGAGGGCCAGTCCTTTACCAAGCAGTACATCTGTGGGCGAGAAGCCCAAGCACGTTACACCTTTGCACTGGTTAGGAAGAAGCTGTAACACACAGCCACTAGAAGGTATTGTCAGATACAAACTACATCTGAGCAGAAGCTCTTTACTTGCTGGTCCTCTCAATCAACAATCTGATATTAGCTGCCAGTTGACTTTGTTGTTTTATCCACTCGAAAAAGAATGAAAACGAAACCCCACATTTAACTGTAACTGACAAGTTGGCAACATAAGAGGGATTCAAATAACGCCAGCAAGAGGAAATCTTAAGACCCAGACTGAGCTAAAGAACAAGAACTATGGACCAGAGACACCTGTCAATCATAGCAGCAACTCCAAGTACTCAAGCCATGCATCATGCACACATAACATGTTTTTAACTTCCAGAAGTTTCCTTTAAGATAGCATATTTTAAAGCTTCTTCCAAACTTTAAACTTCTTCAGTGCTTTATATTACCTGGGCCACTTCATCTCTAGAATTCCACTTGACAGACAAAAGTAATTTGGGTAGAATTTCTGGAGTATTCACACAATAGTGTCTGCAAAAGAGGAAAAAGTTACATGTTCGAGACATCACTTTTGCTTTGATAACTATCAACAACATCCCCACAGCCTTGCACCTTTTTCTTCCTTTGTCAGGAAGGTGCTGTCAGGATCCATCCATGCAGGTAAAACTGCAGTAACAGGGAAAATGGGAACTCATTTGACAACTTACTTTTCCCCACAGGATTATAACCAAACCACACAATACAAAATGCTTTACAAGCCTTGTCCAAAACACTGACTCCACAACACGGAAGAAGAGGGAGCAAAACCCATGACAAATTTGGAGTGAATGGGGTGAAGTTTGATCATGCCAAGAAGGGTTTTCCTTCGGTTTTGTTTTGGATGTGCAGTACCTGTGTCTCCAGAGGAAGTCCTTCTCTTGCTCAGTGATTTCAGACAAAGGGTCTCGGGTACAGATGGCTCGCAGTTGCTCCTTGTCACTCTCTGTTAATTCACTATCCCGAGCTATTCTGTTACTCTGCAGAGACAGTGGCACATTAGCCCTCCACACAACTCCTTCTATTGCCAAACCACACACGTGAAATGCAGTATTTTAACAGCACAGCAACCACTACAGCCTGTGTCACGCAATACTGCCTTGTTGTATTCACTTGTTATAACTGAGAGCTTAAAATTTAGAAGGAGAGATGAAAGACTAGGCCTTTGATCTCTACAACTGCTTTTAGTCACTACTGGGACAAGAAGAAGTACATTTCAAATAAATCAGCCGTGTGGAGAAATAGCAGCAGCTGACATCTGATGAATGACACAATGCAGCACAAAGTGAGACTGGTCATTTCTGACCCCAGCATGAGATTGCTGAGAGCTGCTGAAAAGAGTGAGAAAGATTCAGAACTGAAAAAGCAGAACATGGGGGATAAAAATAAATAATAAAGGGTAGAATGCTGTAGGAAAGCCTGAGTAACAGGAAGACTGGAAAATATTAAATCCCAATAAGTGTAAGACATTCCCCAAAGAGCACAGAAAACAGAACTGCTACAAGCAAAAATTAATTTTCTTTAAGACTTCATTTACTAAAGACAGTTTAGAACAATGGCAGAGGTATTGAAACAACTTCTACTCGATTTCTACCCTGTAATGCTTTCTGAGACTAATAACACGTTATGTTCTTTGTATCGTAACAAAAACATTACATCAAAACTGTATCTCTGTGACTGCTTTGCTGATTTTGACCATTTCAGACAAGGAACCTTTAACTCTTTCAGACATGGGAAATGATACACAGCAAACTGGTACCCAATTTTTGAATGAATAAAAACACATTGTCTTTTAACTCCCTCGATATAGCTAATATTACAAACACTTATAAATATGTGTGATACCTGAATATAGAAAATTTGGCTTCAAACCTGAACATATCCCACAATGACAGACAAGGGGGACAAATACAATACTAAGAGATAACTAGTGATGTTCAAACTGACCACATATTTAATGAACTACGATTTACAAAAGGGTAAGTAACAAGAGGCAGACAACAAGGTGGGGCTGAAAGAAAATCAGCATGAACAATGAGAGAGTGAGACCAAAGCAGTGGTATATAGTTTGTTTCCCTGCCAGCATCATCACTGATGTAAATAGGCTTTTCCATATTTAACCACTTTGACCTTCTGCTAAAAAAAAGACAAGATAATAATTTGAGACTTTATTCTACCTCCAATTTTTTTATTAAATTGTAAAGATCACTACGTTGTCAGTGAAGTGAGTTTATTCTCCTCACCATTTTTTATTTTTGCCAGATGGAGCAAAACAATGAGCTGAGCATACAGAAGCCCAGGTAAGAGGCTGGGGAATGTTATTTACCAAGATGACAGATGTCCTTAAGCATTTATTAAGAGCCCTGCTCAGTCACAGCATAAAGAGCAGAATGCTGCTCTATGATGGACTTCCTGCTGAGTGTCAAATCGAACGTTGTTCAGGATACACTGAGGCAGGACTGCTATAAATAACCCCAGAATTCCCAAACTGGAAGCTCACTGCCACCTACGCGCTCTCCGGCACAGCGAAACTCCCACCACGAGGCTCTTCTTCACACAGACCACGGAGCTCTCTTGGGCAAACCCAAGGCTTTGAACCAGCTTCCAGAAGACAATGTAAAACACACCTACCAATTTCACAGCCTTAGCTTTAAATATAGAGCATTCTTTGCTTTACTGCTTTTCTGTTTTTACTTCTTTTGATCATCCAAACAGGTGCTTTGAAGAAAGCTCCAAGCCTCACCAAAAAGCCAGTTGTAACGCACAAGTTCTGTTTGTGGAAAAAGGGAGATAAAGGACTACACCCATGTGTACGTCCATCAATTCCCTTAAAATTCCCTGTACTCGTGGTCATAAGTAGCCCATAAAACAGACGGGAAAGAGTACTAAGCACCTTTGGGCCACATCGGAGAGCCTACCTATAAACATGAAACTGCAACAAAGAAAAACAGTATCACTGAAGGAGAATTACAGTCTTTGAAAAGTTAAACTAAGTAGGTTAACACCCAAGTTAGTGATACAAAATGTCAAAACTACAGTAAAACAGTTTCTCTTTGGAGTGTTTTGGTTGGTCAGTGAAGTCATTAGGTCACTTCACTGGTAATACAAAGACAGCAGAATGAATACACTGCCCATTTTCCTAAACACACAACAAAACACTGATTTCTTGATTTTACAATAAATACGGATGTAAAAAAGAAGTTTTGTCATCGACACAGTGAGTAAAATAAAGTAGTAAATAATACTTTCATATTTGAATTAGCTAAGCCTGGAGGAGGAGTTTGCCTTACCTGCCCTGCATAGCTGTAGTTGAATCCCAGTTCTCGTGAAATTGTCCAATTTGCATGTTCTTCAATCACTGTCATATCTGGGAACTTCACAGGGTTGCTAAACCAATCAAATTCCAGCTCTAAGCATGGAGTTTCCTAAGTAAAGGGAATTCAAATTACTTTTTCTGCTGAATGAGAGCAAACAGAATACAGCGTATTTTGAAAATGTACTCTTAAGGGGGAATCTGGCATGCAAATACCTTATTTGGATTTGATCCAGTAACACCAATAGGATTCAACAAATCCTCCAGCCCATGAGGTACTGCCCAAAGATTCAAAGCCATTTTCCCAGATACAAGAGTGTCTGTGTAATCGAACATGTTTATATTTCCCCAAGCCAATGGACAGTGCTCCTTAAAGAGATTAAAATATGATTTTTTCAGTGTCATCTATGGATTACTGCAGAGCGAGTTAGGAGAAATAACATTTTCACCCCAGATCAAGTTGTTACATCCCCAGATTAGCAGAAAGCAGGTTGTGGAAGCTGTACCATATTTTTCTATGAATGGCTGTCATGACAGTCCTTTCACAAAATAATACCAAAAGAATTGTAAACATGTGCACACATCTTCTTCACACCAGGGTAAGTCAAGATGATGGAAAAAGTTTTTTTTGACAAAGAGATTTTTTTACCAAGGCCTGTAGTGACAGAACAAAGGCCAACAGTTTTAAACTTAAAGACAGTATTTTCAGATCGGACAAAAGAACTAAGTTTTTTTTATGATAAGGGTAGTCAGACACTGGCACAGGGTGCCCAGAGAAGCTATGGCTGCCCCATCCCTGGAAGTGTTCAAGGCCAGGTTGGATGGGGCTTGGAGCAACCTGGTCTAGCGGAAGGGAGGTGGAAGTGGATGATCTTTAAAAGATCTCTTCTAAACAAAATGATTCTGTAAATCATAAACCTGCTCGTAGACAAACCCCCTATATATTACCTGTGACACACACTCAAACCCAGAATGTAATGTAATGATGCTCCTGGCTAAAATTAAATGTTGCACGTAGATTCTTAAAAATTACTGTTTGAGATCTTGCATCAAATGCTAAAGGGATACAGATTTTCTTTACTTGAAAATTCAACTCTATGGGCAAAAATATTGCCCTTTAAAAAAAAATAGTAAATAAAAATATAGTAAAAAAATAAAAAAATTAGTAATATGGGTTTAGAAAATTAATTTTAAAAGCACTTCCACCTCAAAACACCAACACTGGTCTTCGTGTCTGGCATTGCAGCATAGCCATGATTTACAGTGCTGAACTGATAAGCTTTTTTCTGTGTTGTTTAATTTCCGAACACAAAAAAAGACCCATAAGAAAAGAAAGGCTCCTATTTTAATCAGATTCAAATCAAACATTGCACTAAGACTCATTGGCAGGACAGCATTGACCAAATATCTTCCCAAACTTGATTTAAGTAGCTTTGGCTCATTAGCATAACAAATCCATGAGGTGTTTTACCTCCTTAGCACCCTTCCGGCCTTTAACAGAGCAGATGGACAGGCAGAGCCGAGCAGCACGTGGGAGATCAGGAATGTACATGTCATACAACAGCCATTCATTCCACCTGAAAGATTCCAAAGGCAGAATTAAACCAGGTTAAAGGAGAGCGCGGAAACATCATTCACTCAACCAAAAGGCATCTGTTACATTCCTAAACTCTGTATTTGCATACAGAGCACACTTTCTTACTGAAAAAGGGTTTCCATGCATTTGGCCACATCCACTGCTTTTGGGAATGGACAATTCCCCAACAGCCTTCTAGCCCCAACACTGTTTAAAAAGTCATGTTAGGTTCAATTACTGCAACCTGAAGATAATGGATTTGCATACATGCTACACTGATGTAAGGTTTAGCTTGTGAAACACTTTTCCCTTCAGGGCAAAAAAGCAACTGGGAAAAAGCTTTCAAAACCAAACTAAACTCGAACTGTTGGAACATGAAAGGATAACTGCAAGATGGGGACAGAATGTGGAAATGCAAACCAATACTCCTAACTCAAATATTTTACTATTTACTATAGTAATAATAGCACAGATTGGTTCTACAGGAATACTTTGATTTTGTTTTCATGAACTTCTCTAAGCAGAATTTAGCTCTCAGTTGGTAGAGCTGTGCTTTTGAAGAGGAACTTCTGAATCCACTTTCTTCCCCTAAGCAGAGTGTCATACAGAATTTTCTCAGTTGAAAGAGACAGCAGCTTCTAAGGACAGCATTAATTTTTCAGTGTATCTGAGGCTACTGAAAGCAATTTTACAAAGAAATAACGAAAAAGCCCTTCTCTAAGAAATTGGCAGATAAACTTTAATGCACTTTTCTTATGTGTTCATTTCATATAATACAGATCTGTGTGATTGTATCCATGATTTTAAGGCATAACCTTCACCACTTTTCCAAGATTTTCTCTCTAAAATAGTTTAAACTATCAGTTCAAGTACAGCTGTATTCGGGGCAACTCAAAAGGAGAGCCTATTTTTCATCAACTATGTATATTATTAGTCCTTTAATTATAAAACCTAATCATATTCATAGAAAACGTACAGATAAAACTAAGAGTTTCAAAAATTATTATTAAAGACATGAAGTCAGAAATGCAAGCAAAGAATTACTTCTGCACACATACTCTGCATCTAATCTTAGCAGGTGCTGAAATTTCACACCTCTTCATTAGTTAAAGTTACGAGAACAGGTGGCTAAAATGTTTATATATGCTTATATAAAACTTATTTTTGCACTTGGAAGTTCAGGTGATTTATTTTTCCAGGTAATATTGATGGTTTGTCAAACATCCTGAAAATAATCAGCCCAGATCTGGCAGTCATTTCCATGTTAGCAGGTGAGACCTTCTCTCCACATTCAGCGGTTCTCCTTTAGAAGGAACCCCACCAAAACCAACCTGCAGGTTCCAGGACATCACACTGCCTCATGCTGAAACTGAAATCTGGAGCTGCAACTGGAACAACTGCTGTTGCTCCACAGTCAAAACCAGAGCTCACTGGCCTAGAGCTCTGCTGATTTACCAGTATTTATGTGTAAATGATGAATTACATTTATATATATATGAATTATATTGGTGTTTCAGCAATGTAAATGCACATGTAGAACAGATCTGTTCAGTAAAGAAACAGTGCTATTATGTGCAAGACAAAATGCTTGCATTTCAATTAAATTAATGCTATTTTTATTATATAGGATTATGTAATATATTTTTACAAAACTTAAGATAAAGGATTCCCAGCAAGGAGCTCTACCTGAGGAATGGCTAACTTGAGGTTTTACTCCTTCAGTGCTATCATTTATGATGCTCTGAAAGTCAGGTTCTCTACAGTCACTCAGGTATTCATCTTACCTGGGATTAGAACAAGGTACTCTCTGAGTATTCACATTGTCACACAAAGGTTCTCCTCCATGGTAGATACCTGTTCTAACATAGATCTGAAAACAACATCCATATTAGTCTTTGAAATGTTACTATAAACAAATTTTTTCATTGCAATCAACACATACCGTGATGACAGCACATTATCCTTTCATTTTCAGCAAGTGAAAAACAAAAACTAAACTGAAAACTGAACAGCCCCACCACTCCCCAGTGCAAATTAATTCATGCTCTGCCAGGTGTGACGCACAGTTTGTAAGCATATCCTTCTAGAAAAAGTGTTTTGGTCTTTCTCCTCATTAATTGCAAAACTAGTTCTTAAAAAATACAGTAACAAACTTGAAATGAAAAAAAAAAAAAACCCTGGAATTTAGTCTCAATTCTTCCTGTGCTAAGGTATCGTGAAAGAATTTCTGAGGAAGCAGAGCCAGGGTTGTAGATGTCTTCAGTGGAATTGAACCCTACGCCTGCCTTTCGTCCCCCATCACCCCACACCTTTATTTTCATAAATGAAGGCAGCATCCCCTTATCAAAAGCACTCGCAATTACTGTAATACATTCTTAAACATAATCACTTAGGAAACAGATAACAACACGGGTTTTCTTCTTCTATCCATTACATACTCTGCTGAAGTGCAATGCAAACTGAGTCCTGCTCCTACCAGGCAGAATATTTAGCTAATTACCACAACTCACACTTTTTAAGCAGTATACAAAAGCTTTCAGACACTAAAACGTGGGTGTGTTCTTTAGAATTAAATACTCTAATTGAAGTAAAAGAGTGGTATCTTTTTCTAAAAAGTTAAATAACAACTCTTTTCCCATGTCAACACAGAACACTCAGGAGGGAAACCACGAGTTGCTGAAAAGCCACGCGTGATACCATACCTTGTCTATGTCTCTAATGTTCACATTCACATAGGTGGCACAGAGGATCCTTATTCTGAGAGCACTGTTTATAGTCCAGAGGGATTTGGTTGTAGCTTCTCCATTCATGTAGGGCGTGGCTGTGGAGATGCGCCTGGAGTAGGAGGGCATGGTGAAGGTGTCCAGGGGCAGCTGGGTGTACAGGCTCTCCTTTGCCATCAGCATCAGGTTGGGCATGCGGCCAAGCATGATACAGCTCCTTATGTACTGCAAGGAAACACAACCAAGATGCTGTGTCTTTTCAAAGCCTGCACTCTCGGGAATGTAAACCTAGAGATACTCAGGAAGATAGAAAAGTGAAAGCATACTAAAAGAGCTTATCACGTCCTGCATGCACACCCTGTACAGTGTTTACAGGTACAGCATCCAGCAGTTTGAACACATGGTTGGGTAGGGTCACACAGCCACACTCATACATATTTTGAGGAAGGCTGAACTGGAGAGAGAGAAGGGAGCTGACAAAAACACCAGCCAGGCTTCTTGTAGAGCTCCTTAGCCCTGGCACAGCACAGCACAGAGCAGATGGATTTGAGCTGTTCCTGGGAGCAATTGAGCTGTTCTGGAACAGCAAGGGCTGTACCAGCCTGCAGTGCAGCACAGGTGACTGATACTGCCAGTTCCAGGCAGGGAGCACAAGGCAAGCAGCACTCACGCTCACTTTTGGTTCAGTTGTGCTCATTACCCTACACTCAGCACTGATCGTGACACACTTCACCTGTCCATTCAGGTCTGAGTGCTGAGAGCATTTAGTCTGGCAACACTACCACAAAATACAGTGGGTTAGGACAGGTCCAGCCCTGGAGTTAATGAGCAAGCTCTGCTGGGGCACAGCAAAGGCAGGCCAGATGCTTCTGAAGAAACCACGCTAGATCAAATAGGTCTGGTGTTTGATCTTCAGATGACTCTGCAAAATTATTCATGTATGCCTGCGCTTGTTCCCCAGCTCCCAGAGTACAGAGATACTTTTCCCATTATTCAGGATCCCCCACCCCTCCTTCTCTCCTCCACTGCTCTGAAGAGCAGATTGTCAACCATCTTAGCAAAAGGAATGGGAGCAGTTTATGACAACAATACATTCCTCCAAGAGGAAGCAGCAGCAGCCTGTCAGGAAATATACAGGGTAATGCTGTCTGCTCCAGAGAGGGCTGCTCAGATGCTCTTCTGCCCCATCATGTTCTGTCTCACACTCGCAGCACTAACAAACCCAGGTAGTGAAGGACAGACAGACACAAAGAAGGCTCAGCAATGATTCCTGTAGCGCTGGAAGTCTGTATTTTTTATCTTATTAAAGTAATGATAAATACGTAACAGGAAAACAGTTTTCTCTTCTACCACCCCTTTAGGACAGGATTTACAGTAGCAATGGTTGTTTCATAGCATACAATCTGATTAAATTTCCTGTTTTATTACATCAGCACCATTCAAACATAGCTCATCTCTTGCCATCAAAAATCTAGGATATTTCTGAAAGTCCCTGCCTCTGATTTGGCACTAACATTAGAGGGAAACATTCAAAGAAGAAAAATCACACTAGTGATACAAATTCTAGTTCCAACTTCCTTTTCTCCCCCCTCTCCCTTTTGAAGCACATGGATTAGCCAATTTGTTTAAAGCTGCACACACTGTCACTTCCTATGTTTTGGATTAATTTAACAAAAAAGCCAGACCTAATCCTGATCGTTTCTCTCCCCGGCATATTTAGATTATTTTAGTGTAGTTCAAAAGAAATACTTTATGTTACTCACCTTATACTGGCTCAGTGGACATTTTTCTAGCAAGTATTCATCACAGCCACAGACTTTTAAAATATATTTGCCCTGGTACTCCAAGACACAAAGTTTCAGTTGTTCAGATGACAGCAACATACTTCGAGTTTTCTTCCTAATTGCTTCAGCAATAACTTGCTCAGGCACACAGTCATGATTGATTTTTAGGGTGTATTTTTGCTTATCGTTGTTTGGTGAAACTATTACCCAGATCACCACTATAATTTGCCCTGGAATACACATAAAATAGTGTTAGGCCTATCCTTCCCAATGCAGTTTCCAAACAAAAAGCACAAACCCAAAATAACCCCCACACCAAAAAACTCCCATGCCTCCCCAACACAGATGTTTGCTTTTAGTATTAAAAGAAGATGTAAACAAGATTCATTGCCCAAACTGAGAGAGGGTTTATAACTTCTGCAAGGAACTAGATTCATTAAGTTTATTTTTGACTCTAGTGTAAATTCAAACTTTTAGCCCTGGGGTTAAGAATATTTTTATTAACTGAGTACTACTGACTATTTGGCCTTCAAGAAAACAGCAGTAACTTTTTCATATTTGAGGACTGCAAGGTAACTCAGTGATTCATCATCATTTAATTCCAGATATCTGAATGCCACAGAAAACTGCAAAGCCAGCAAGCTGTTCCCACCCACTAAAAAAGTCACCTCTATTTACTGAGTTATATTTTAAGATTCAGTCAGAATAGTGCAACTTTAAATATCCTTTTGAATGTACAGTCCATCAAGAAAACTATTCTGAATAATTTAAGGTGTAAGATATTGCTGGAGTATACTAAATACAGCACATAAAACAGTGATTAGCCTAAGTCAACAGCTGCACTCTTTGATTTCAAACACTGAAAATATATTATGTTTCTGCTGTAAATATTGCCCTTACCTTTGTCTAGTTTGTTGTATATGTGTTTGGGGAGTTCAGCTGAGGACTCTACATTTGGAGGATAGACATACAGTGCTCTGCTGTGTGGTGCATTGGCATCTCGCAGATCCACGGCTTCTTTACAGACATTAAGAATGTTTCTTCTGAAGTCTTGTACTTCTGGATCCTTGACCATGTCAAACTCACAGACAGGCATGCCAATAGCAAAACCTACAGCATTGGAGCAGCATGAGGAAATAATTGTAACTGACAAGTAGAGCTAAAGATTTCTTCAGTCAGTCACCAAAAAAGCCAACTTTAAGCAAAGCACAGCCTAAAACATTTGCTGGCTTCTACTTGTAGACATAATTGTTTTATATCATTCAAGAACTACACAGTTCTAAAGTTAAGTGCACTCAGCAGACACAGAAAAGGTTAGAAAACAGGTGTACATTCTCTGAAGACCCTGGAAGCCTTAAATCACCACTCTCACAGACAACATTCCCCCTGGAGGAAAGGGACCAGGACTAAACTTCCTTTGAAGTCAGCACAGAGTTTCCTAAGGAGACCAGAGGAGCTGTGAAATCTGATTTTTTCTCAAACCCTGGCAGGATTATTGGTACCTATTAGGAGCATAATAAACTTTGCTTACAACTGAATGACAGCTATTAATTTTTTTTTTTAATGACCTACATTATTTAAGAACTGCAACAAGCACTCCAAGAGACACTGAACTTAAGCTCTTTGACACAGATTTATATAATAACAGCGCATTTCTTTCAGGTCCTCAGTCTCAGATGTAATTCCATTTACTTTAATGAGATTACTTGGATAAATCATCATTTATGCATGAGTGTTCAAATGGAAACTTTCAATTGTCGTGTTGCATGGTTACCTAACCAGTGCTCGCCCCACGTCCTGAACACGTTGAGCTTTACAAAACAGAAGTAATTTACTTATGATGCATTCGTCACAATTAAATCATTTAACAATTAGTAGTACCTCAGAACAAGTATTTCCAGTTGACAAGTCTCTGCCACTGCAGTACACATTTATTAGCAGTAAAACAGGAGTGGGTATGTTTGTTCTGCCTCAATTTAATGCTTAACCAAGATGTTGGAAAAAATGCCAGATTCCCTGTGCTTCCTCAATGGATCATGGAAAATGATAAGCTGTTCCAGAGATAATTCAAAACATCACAATTTGTCTCCCCTCTGCATCTCCAAACCTCCAACCTCGGGTGTTTTTTTCCCTCATCTCCCTATGCTTTTTTGGCAGAAGGGGGAAGGTGACAGGTAAAAAAACCTTATTTCTGAAATTTGACTTTCTAAGCAAGTTAGAGCAGTATTAAAATGTGTGTCCACAAATATGGTTTAAAATTTGTAGTTAAATCCAGAATTTACAATTCTATAAACTTCAAAACAAATTATAACTGATTTCCCAAACAACAGAACAGGTGTTGCTCTGTAATAATATGAAATCCTGCTAATAAGAGATGAGTGAAAGATACCCTATAACCCACAGGCAACTACAAATACATTTTACAAAGCCAAGGTGAACGAAACAGACCAAAAAAAAGAAGTTTAACTGTCTGTTTATAAATATTGGCTTTACTATGATCAGCATCTTTGGACATCTGATGCAACAACTGGCAGTTATGAAACATGACAGATACAGGTGACAAACACGACCCATTTCAATTCTTTATATTTTGAAGAGGATAATCAGCTAAACAGATTATATTTTAAAAAAAAGATAATCTCACCTATTTCTCTATTAAGAATCTTTTCTTCTCTGTTACCCACTGGTTCAATAACTTTTAGGAAAGGCTGAAACAGTCGCAGGTCACAAAGTCTCCGTGTTTCATCAAAAAACTCTTCTCTTTCTGCTTCTTGTGTGACACTTACAAAAATGTAAGAAGACTCGTCTTGAAGGAGCTGATAGAGAGGGTACTTCCTTGCTTCTTTAAAGAGTTCATGTTTAATAGTCAGTAAGGTGGCCTCACGGAGGCATTCTAGAGTCACTATCATTCCATTCGGGAGGAGACACTCCACCAGGATCCTGGGGGGCATCAAGTGGATGCCCCATAATTCACCAGATGACGGCCGTGGAGGCATTTTTAAATCTTGGGGTAGCTTTGTACTTCAAGCTTTTTGAGCAGTGATTCGTACGTGCAAGCCTGAGCAAAAATCAGAAATTTAAACGTCAAAATTTAAAATACAAACATCACCACGAATTTCAGATAAAACAGTTCAAACGCCGCTTATAATTGTAGATGAATCTTCATGGATATATTTTACATTCATAAAAAAGACTCGATAAAACTAAGCCTGAGAACTTGTATTTGAATCTAAATATCTACTCAAACGAAACAGTTAATAGAATCCCATTAGTTTGGAAAAAATGCCAATATACTACAGTCTTAAAAGTAGAGGATTTTTTTTAATCTGAACTTTATAACTCATGAGTAGAATACTTCAATGGGGGGGGGAAGAAAATCCCTAATACTCAATTTATTCTACAATTTTTTAACCAAATCTCAAGCCACGCTCTCCACAGTTACAATTTGGAAAGTGAAGCATTTATTATCATTTGGATGATACAAACCATCAGCTCTTTTAAGTTTACCTAAACCAATGCTTCCAAAATTTTCTTTTTCTCTCATCTCAAACCTCTAAAGTATTCAAACAAACAACACTTACATAATAGTTATAAATGTTTACTAAAACCTCTAAACTTGATTTTAAGAATCCATGTACACACAAGACTTGGCCGTAGCTGTTTCAGATCAGTATAAGCTACTTATACCAACAACAAACCCTTTTTTCCATGAATGGGACAGAAGAATTGAGCCCCACTAACACTTTGCAGTTGGGCTTGTTTTATTTAGTGCCAATGCCCTGTTCCAGTTCCCTTTGGCAGCTGCACGAATGTCTCTGCCAAGCCAAAGGAAAGGAGGGGAACACGTGTGACCTTCTATCTGTGCTGCTCATGCCATCTTAGAGCAGAGGAAATGAGTACGAGAAAGAGAGAAAATAAGAATGGGACAGAGTATGAGAAAACCAGAATCTGGACAGAGCAGAGATGTTTTATAGCCCAGTGGGAGAGGGGAGATGCCAAAAAGAGAGCAGAACTACATGGCAGGCACACAGTGATACTTCACCAATAAACACTCCTAATCCCTACCTATTTTTAATTGCCTTAACCAGAGGCAATATTTGTGTATTTGCAAAAGAAACCCAGTTTGTTCAGAATGTTTTCACACACAGATTGCTGGCATCCTACCACAAGACTGAAGAACACTTCATGTTACAAAATATTTGGTCTTCTTTTACTGGAAGCCTGATACTTTCACCCAGTACCCTGGATTTTTTTGTAATGAAACAAAGTTGCTTATCTTTGCATTCATTGCTCCTTATTTTGGAGAGATCCATCACAGAATCACAGAATGTTAAGGGTTGGAAGGGACCTTAAAGACCATCTCATTCCACCCCCTGCCATGGGCAGGGAAACCTTCCACTATCCCAGGGTGCTCCAAGCCCTGCCCAACCTGGCCTTGGACACTTCCAGGGATGGGGCAGCCACAGCTTCTCTGTGCAGCCTTAGCCTCACCCCCCTCAAAGGGAAGAATTTCTTCCTAACATCTACCTAGCCTAAATTTACCCTTATTCTAGTTTGTACCCATTACTCCTTGTACTATCACTATAGTCACAAACCCTCTTAGGACTGCCCCTGTCTCTCAGTTTTTTTAACAACAGAAAGGAAGGGAAAGCCACAAACCAACAGCTTCACATCTCTTCTGTGGGATCAGAAAGCTCTCACTGTGGAAAGGCAATGGATGCTATGCTTGCCCTTTGCTCAGCAAATTTAAAAAACATGTATTTATATAAAAATATATTTTTGTATATATTAATTATGTACATATAAAATTCATATATAACATTTTATATATAAGTAAAAAAATAAAGTGATCCTCCCTTATGCATTAGAACTTCTTTTCTAAAAAGTTTTCTTCCAAGTACATCCAGTACCTGCTCTTGCCACACTTCAGTTCTTACAAAGAAACATTACAACGAAAATGATGTTTTCCCAAATCCACTGCTTCCTAAGCAACTCTGAGTAGCAATAGGGTTGTCTTTTTCAATCCCTCCTTTGTAGTTGTAGTTTGGGCTTTTAAAAATATCCATGAAAGTACTGAAGTGCCACTGCAGATTTAGAAAAATGCTTTTCCACTAACACCTCATGCATATTTAGAAACGCTTTGCAACTGACTTCTTTTTAAGAAGGAGCTTAAAGAAGCTGTTTTATTTTCCTCATCATTGTAATAGCCTCAGCGAGCGGATGCTGAAATGGAAAGTTCTCAGTACACACAGTGTATTTACAGAGCCAAACTTGGGAAGCTTACCAATTACAAAACATTACCAGTGAACCCAAATAACACCATTTAGAGTAACTTGGAGGGTTCCAAACCACCGATAGCTGTCCTCAGCTCACAGATAAAAAGAAATACACAAGGTAAACGGAATCTTTTTGATCAGGCAAAGCATGAACGAGGCTCCCTCTCCATATCACTGAATCACATGCCTATTTACATTTCTTAACTGCAAACACAGGCAGAAGCACATCACGGCACAAACCAGCACAAAGCCCCCAAACAAACAAGAATATGCAGTCATATGAGTTTCCTGTCCACACACACATGACGATAGTATAGATGGACCACAACCAAATTAAATATTTACAACACAGACTGAGTTTATACCAGCAGCCTTTTAATTTCAGTTCCACCATCCTGCTGAGGCTCCTCTGAACTGTGAGAGTCCGTTTTTGCCCTGCCCGAGGCATGTGTTCTCATTCCTCACCCTGCTGGCACTGGGGCTCCCTGAACCAGCTGGTTACAGGTCAGATGGATGAAAGAGGCAGAGAACAACTCACTTTCCCTTTCTTGTGCTGCCTTCTGTTGCTTTAGCTCCTTCCTGAGATCCCCATGGAGTCAGCCTATCGCAGCTCTGCACCAGGGGCTGCCTGACTGCAGCAGTGCTGGGCAGGAGCAGCTGCAAGGATGGTGCCTCGTTCCACTGCAAGCTCTCCTCCCTCCCCACCAGCAACTGCCAACAAAGAAACAGAGGCAGGAGTGGAGGACACACGCATCAAAAATGTAAATCCTTTTAGCCAAGCATCTCTTCAAAATAAAGGTCAACCTTGGCTTCCTTAAAGAACTCAAACATTAAATGACAACTCAATACCTTTTCTTTAAAAACTTGCAGAAAGTCCAGTGTGACATCCCAAAACCTACAATTTTTAGAGCAACTGCACCAAGACAGCAGCTTTTGTTTCAAGCTGGGATATGGGCATGTGCTGGAACGGTGCATGCAGTCACTCTGTGTGCACATTCATTTCACTTGCACATGTAAGCACGCCTCCAGGGTTTGGATTTGGAAAGCAAGAATGTAAACAGAAACAGTTTTGAAGTATAGCTGGCAGCTTGTGTTTCTGTGTACACTTTCAAATCTGGAAGGCTGCCTGGAATAAATAGAATCAATTATGTTCTTCGACAGTAAAAGGACTGTAATTTTAAGGGAATTCTAGAGAGATGTTATTTAACTTAAACTAAGGGGACATGCAAACACTTCAAATGGACACTTCATCACACCTGCAATCCCTGACCTTCCTAAAGCACCTTAAATATTTTTCCCCTGCCAAAAGCTTTGGGACACCTGGACTAGTGCAAAACAATCTCTGGCTTTGAGATTCCATTCAAAAAGAATAAACATACATGAGGGAAGACAGCAGGAAGACAAACAACATACCTTCCATAATACAGATTCCTACTTGCTCCCAGATACACTTACCATATGAATGCTAATTTATATAACCTATTTTCTTATAGGATAGAAATTAGCTATCATATGATATAGCCCCTTATTAAGAATATGACGAATATGAGATTCCAAGTTTAGAAAATTTGGTTTCAGTAAACTATGACAGTTTTATTGCCTCATAGATGAAGACACACTCTGCACATCAGGGGGGGCAATCTAGGGGAAAAAAAATATTGTTCACTTTAGCAGACTTACAGTTAAGCCTGTCTGTCATCAGCACAAGCACCTACAGTTACTCTACAAGCTCTGCAAGGAAGTTCTTCCATCTCTAAAGCACCGACTAGCAAGAAATGCAGCAAGCATACAAGGAAGCAAGGAGTGCGCTGTGCTGGAATACTGTACTTAAGTACCAAGTAGGGGATGCTTATGCAAAGAGGTACACACATCCCAGTGACTGAGAACTGAATAATCTGCACTGCTATACACTGCCAGTGTTTCAAAACCCATTCAAAAGGACAGACTAAACACTCGATACAATTTTATCAGCCCACATTTGAAATTGAGTGAGTCATTCAGTAAACTGCTACACTTTAATTGAAGTCCATTAGTTTTTCCAGTCACAAGACAAATCCCATTACACTGTTTTTATAGACAGGATGTAGCAATGTTTTATAATAATTTGTGGGATCTTTGGTATCAGAGAGCTGCTCATTAGGATTTGTGTCTGGATTTGATTTCTTTTCCAGGTACAAGTTTCCCCTGGACTCCCAGCATTGCCTTCTGTTCATTAAACAATCCAACTGTTTATAGATTCTGATTTACTGTGCACTCATGTATAGGTTAAATGATTTTTCTGATTCTCTATCAAACTGCCAGAAGTATCAATTACAGGTATGACTCCAAATAAGCTTTTATAAAGTACTGTGGAATCCCCAAAACAGAAGCTGTGAATTTCTGCAAATAAAAGAGTTCCTGGAACAAGAACAACACTTTTCAGAATGCAAGAGACATTTCAACCTTTCTAAATGCCAAAATGTTTTATTCTCACCATCAGACAAGTCAGGCACTCTAAAATATGAAGAGAACTGGGCACAGTTGTCTGTCTAATTTTGCTGCTGTCCAAACCTGCTGTGTGGTGACAGTAAGACTGCCCCAGACTAGATATTTTCAGTACTGTCCTTTTGTTCTTCCTGTTTGCCAAGCTGGCACTTTTCCAGAATCCAGGAAGACTAGTACAAAGATGTCTGAAACTGTCCTCCATGAAAACATTATTATACACAGATTTAACTGGCAAGAATTTTGCTTTGTTCAGAAGAGAAAACAGCAGACTGTTGCATTGCAGTCATGTTTTATTTCATACGTATTGCTTTCGTCCTTATTTCCCAGAAAACACGCAGATACCCGGAACTCCTTATCTGATCACAAACAGCAGCCCAAGGGAAGCAAACAGGAGGATTTAGCACTGTCAAAAACATCTTGGCATTTAGTTTCCTTCTGAAACAGGCAAGTATTTCCAAACACTACCAATTTCATTTGTAGTTATCTACTTCTTCCGCCCTTCAAAAACAGAGCTGAGTGCATTTGTGTTTCTCTAGACAGAGCTAAAGCCCCCTAAAATTATTGGCAACAGCTGTAGAATAATAGTACAGCAGAAATACAAGATCATTCTTTTCTGTGAATGCAAAACCTCACTAGAAATTAGTGAAAAGCAGTTTCACGTTAGTTAGATATGAGAATATGGGGCAGCTATGTTTCAGAGCTGTTCTCTTTAAAGATATCTTACATCCAGATTTTTTTTTTTCAGAGTACAATATTCTCCTAGTGACTTTCAGATACTATGAATAAAATTAATGGTGAGGTCATCCTGAAAAAAGAAGAACTCACTACAAAGTACTGCCCAAGAGGAACCATGTGTGTTATGCTGCTGAAAAAAACACAGGCTCAAACAGCTGAAACCAACCCAAGATGATCAGTTTAAAAAGATTTACTATTGCTGGAGTATTTTTTTCCTCTCCAAGTGAACCCAAAAGACCTTTGTGAATTCTTACTTTCAAATCCCCTTGCTCGCCCTCCCCCATCCATGCAGGCATAGTGTTTACAGCTTCCCCCACTGTCAGGGAGCCATGAAAACAGGATCACGAGAAAGAAGCATTTTCAAGTTGCCGGTGACCTCCAGAACTCCCACTACGACTGTGCCTTCTCCCTAGGGATCCCATGACATACCAAAGGCAGAATATCTGTCCTAGAACATTTTCTTCCAGCTAAAGGCAGAATTTTGTCTCTTTGTTAAACAAAGGAAAGCCTGGAATTAAGTTTTCCTTTTCAGTCCAAAATCATTCAGTAATTCCATCTCTAGCTCCACCTCAAAGGACAGGATTTTGTTACATATAGAGGACTAGTAGTCATATAGCACGACAAAGAATTAGAAAAGCAACATATCATCTATTTACACTTCACGTATCTGCTTGCTCATTATTTCAGCAATTAGCGTGGCTTGCAGCATAGCAGGATGAGAATTACCTTCCCACCTGGCTCTGTGCTGGTTGGAGCTGTTCCTCCACAGTAGGCTGTGAGCTCTGAAGGTCAGTGAGCAGCACCCAAATTCTTTCAAGCTGTTTAAATCCAGAGCTCTAAAGTTTGGCAACAAAATCAGAGCAACATGCAATTTTGTACCCATAGAAATAAGGTTTTCCTCTGATTACATATTTTTGTTTAATACTCCATTTCATATGGCTGACATTTTTTTATGTTTTATGTGAACATCAGGAAGAACACAAAGCCAAAGCACACCACAAAACCTTACTCTGCTCCTTGCTGCAAATATTAATGGGTTCAACGTCAGCTTTCCCATGCAGTTCTGCTTTTGGAAACTAGTGCAAGACGATGTAAACAAAAGCTTACTCTAGAATGTAGCTAATGAAACCAGGTTTGAAAAGTAACAAATGCTGATTATAGAACTAAAAAATATAAAAATTCCACCTTAAATAATGCTGTTTACTTTTCTTTCCATGTTTCTTCCCATCCTCCCACCTTCCTGGGATATTTGGAATGCAGACAGTAAACAGGATCTTTAAAAACAGGAAGTGCTGGCACACAGACAAGGAACCAGAGCAGAGTTAATCCAGGTGTTCTGCGCTCCCTTCTACTCTGAATCCCCACCCAACACGAGCAGCTGTGCAGCAGACCTGTAACTCACATCCAGGGCCTTTCCCAGTGCTGATCTCCGCAGATTTGTCACCTTGGCTTTTAGAAGTAACTGCTGCAGCACGATGAACCTCCAGTTGCATTGAGGAAGAGGAAAGATTTCCTCTCCTGCTGTCCCTACCCAGAAGGGCAGGGAAAGAACTGCAATAAAACTCCGGAGGTACTGCAGACCTCACACAGCTACACTTGCCTCTCTAACACAAGCAACAGCATCAAGGCTCAATTATTAATTTACGTTCATCTTTACACAGAATAGTCACCCCGTGAGCCCTTTCTTTACTTAAGAAGCAGCTAAAAAAGACATCAGACTTAGGCTGACTTACAGTATCTTGTTGACTTACAGTATCTCGTTAACTTCCCATGTAACGTTTCTTAGGATGCAGTCTGGCAGCAACTTTAAATTCAGATAAAGTGTTTCTGCTGCACGAAGTTACAGACCCTGAAAGCAACTAATGCATAAAACCAGAAAAAGCTCTTGGAGTGGCAATGGATAGCATCATTCTTGCATCTTCACAGATTTTTAATAGTAAGCCTAGAACAGTGAACTGGAAACTGAAGTTTCAGTTCTGTAATCCAAATATAAATTAGCTTTCCATTTATTCTATCTTTACAGACTTCTGTAGCCAAATAGTACTTAACAGGAGCGTGGGTTTAATCTGCATGGACGTACTGAATTCAGTTAGCAGGAATCATTATCTTTTATTTACTGGCAAACAGAAGATAGCATGCAACTTCATTTTTGTTAGAGGATTTGTAAGGAACCACATGCCTCAGCCAAAGCCATGGAAGTAGCTTGTTTTATTTTCCTCTTTGTTTAAACTCCTAAACTGAAAAACTAAAACAATGCTTTCTCCACTGAGCTATTCCTCAGCTCCCTTTTCAAAACCATTTGTTGAGAGAAGGAAGTTTGTGGCAGAGTTAACACAAAGGCACAGCCACTGCAATGAAAAAATTCAATTCTGCAGCTAAATCCACTTGTCCTATAAACAGCTGAAACTCACATAGTTCCTAGCAGGTTATCCTACACAAAGACACATGGAATAAGATAGCAGAAAACAAAGCTGGTTCCGTGCAAACCCTGCCCTGTGGAAGCTGTTGTCTACTTCCACATGAGCTACAATCACAACAGGAAAACACCACAGCTTTTCAAGGGTCAGTCAGAAATTAAGTCCTACTCCCTATCACTTGTTTGTGATACAGTCAATGGTGATTAACTAAATATTTATTTAGCAGTAGATGATAACCCTGCTGAAGGGTAAACAGCAACAGTTTTCCATAAAATATTTTCAACAGACCAAGACTGTCCTGCCAACCCCCCACACCAAGTGGGCATAATATTCATCTGCAAAGAATTTGGCACCACTAATTGCTCCCATCAGGCTTCATCTCCCTCAAGGTCACAGATCACATGGGATGTATTGCACCTAAGCACATAGGAAAACCAGGTCTTCTATTTGAAACAACACTGCAAGACTAAATTCCCGATTTTGTAAACTTATCTGACTGCTTCATGCAAGTTACAAAGAAAACAGAGTTTCTCTGAAACCTTAGGGAGTGTTTATTCTTGTTCTAGCAGTTGGCCCTGGTTGAACAGCACTTTTCTCTGCACTTACAGGTCGGATACCACAATCACGATGCTCAAGACGTCAACACATTTGGATTTGTGTTCAACAAGTGCAAACAAACATGATTCACTGTGACTGAGTGTAGGCCCTGCATGCTCCAGCCTGAAGCACAAAACCAGCTCTGGTAAACTGGGACCTGGTTCTTCAGCGTCTTTAATCAAATGTTTATCATTCCTGTACACGACTGTTAGAGGCATCTGTTACAAATGTTAAAGTCCTCTGCACAAACTAGGCTGCAAATGAGATCAAATGCCTGTTCAACAATACCAACGTTATTCTGCCACATTAAGCATGTATGGGAAAGAGAAGAGAGAGTGCAAGCAGGAGATAATCACCATCATGGATCCTCTGGTGTCCTGTTGGTCCTCCAGTGCCCTGGGCTTCTTCGCAGTGGTGCTAGAATCCCACGTGGCTCACTCCGAGTCACTTTTATACCATTCCTCATTAGCACGAGAAGCGTGAGTGCGGTTGGTTTCTGGTTCCTCATTAGCATGGGATGTGAGTGGGAGTGGTTTCTGGTTCCTCATTAGCATGGGATGTGAGTGGGAGTGGCCTCACCATTGCACATGGTCAGGTCTTACTGCGGTGGTCACTACGGGTCTGCTCTGGGGGTCCTACAAGGCACACATTTCTCAGAACCAAGTGTCCTCTTTGTGACCCCCCTCCTTGGCTTGTGCAGTTACACACTCGTTCTGTAACACACCACAATGGAGCGTTGCTGTGAAAAGCATCACGTTCGGTCAGAACTGAAAATGTTCCTTTTTGTGGCTTGTGCAGAGGCAGCTCTGGTGTTTCTGCAACAAGCTTCACCACTAAGCAAGTGCTTAAGCCAGATGCTGCCAATTTTATCAACCCTTTCCTTACAGCACCTGCTTTGCAAACCACGTTATGCAACACAAGCATAGTAAGTGTGGGGCTACTGAGACACGAAGCTGTGTGCTGTGCATCTCCTTTTCCTCCACTTCAAGCTGTAACCCAAATTGTTTCTCTAACAAGGTCAGGGTACCAGCAATTTGTGGTTGACGCATCAGAAAGAAATGGCTAGTGTTTGTCTAAACAGATAATGTTCGTAGTGAACATGAACTTCCCAAAGAAGTGACATACGCTCATAGGTATTTAAGCAGTGACTATCAGTCACATCTCTACAGTAGCTAAAGGATTTCCCAGCTTCCCAGTTTAGAAAGTTACTTTCATATCCAGATTAAATGGTTTGAGTCCAAGGCACATGCAGCCTACTACTACAATCAGAGCTCTGTAAGAGAGATATATTAAATTGAAAGGCCTTGATTTTAAAAAAGACAAAAAGATACTGGTAGTAATCAGTCACTGCTATTGAGAGAACTTTACACATCTGTACAAAAAAGGAAGTATTTTTTAAAGGCATGGATGGTTCTTTGGAAACATTTCATTACAGTTTTCATAGGTGTTTATATTCAAAAAAGACTGAAATAGGTTTTCAGCCTGGTGAAGTTTAACCCTGGAATAGACCAGAAGACCACAAAAGCTCAAATGTTTTGGATTTAATTTGCACCCATAAAAGAACACCAATTAGGTAAGCGTATCTACTTTGCAAAGCATCTTTTTTGTTGTTTAAATAAATAACCTGCTCACATAGCAGGACAACAAGAGATTGGAATCTATAGTCATGGTTACACTTCTCTTATCACCCTGAAGTTGTTGGTGATACTGGGCTATCTGCTGATGTACAGTGAAAAGCTTGGAAAAGAGATGATGAAAGAAGACTTGAAGAGCTGGATTACAAAGCAATTTGACAACATATTTAAGAAGAGCTTCCATAGTCAGGAATAGGTTTTGCTATCCTTTTCTTCATGTATAAACTCAGCCGTTTTATTGCTCGTTGACTTCTGTTTCCACCTTTATCTTTTGGTGGTAGTTTTGCCATCACTCTCAAACCGTCAAAACATTCCAAGTTGGAGCTATCTAAGATCAAGGGAGTGCTGCTGAGCAATGATAACAACATCAGTGCTCTATCCTCCATTTCAGAGCAAGATGAGGAGGAAGTTATTAGACTTTTACATGTTCAACCTTGGTTGAGCACGAGCAAAAGAGTTAATCTCTACCTTCTCAAATTAAATGTTAAAATCAATTTAAGCCCTTTCTTTTTAACTAGCAATCTCTTACCCAAAACTTCATGTAACTGTATAAATTTATCCTCTCCAATGACAGCATTACAATTCTACATATTACCATTTTACACCAAAATACAAATGTAATTTATCACAAATCAATCTCTGTACAAAACTTGCTAGACTGGCAGTGGAACTCAGGCACATCCTCAATTCTACACCACGATCAAGGCTATTGCAGATGTCTGGTTGTTGCTTACAAACTAGCTCTTAAACACCAGAGGCATTCTTGGGACAACTGTTCTTTTACAGTACTTAACACCTTAAAATTGAAGATTTCAGAGGTGACAGCATGAAACTGCAAGAAGATAAAATACAATATATTAATCACTTCCCTCCCGCCAGTGGAGACTGCCTTGATAAACTGGTAAGTGGAACAGGTTGTTCAACATTCACAAAGGCAGAAGAGCAATTTTCAGTGTTATTAGTATCACTTCCACTTTTATAGTCCAGTCACAGCATTTCCTGGTTATTCTGTAGAGAGCTGGGAATATAAATTAAAAAAATTAAGAATAAGTGGTATGTTTTATAGTGTAAGCAGTTTAATGACATCACAGGCATATTTTGGAGTATTTGGACTGATACTTTTGACTTCCCTTTTCCCAAAGGAAGTTAGCTCTATCTAGAAACTTCTTATGTTAGCACTATTAACTTCAATCTTTCAAACTGCGCCTGTAGTCAAGAGCCAAGTTAAGTGGTTTCCAGCTTTAATGAAAAATATCTTAATGGCACAAGCACCAAACCTGGATCATAACATTCCTCATCAGAGAAAGCACATTTATTGAGTTTGAGAAAGAAACAATTCCTCTCCACTCTGCTAGCCTGGTAAACAAGCCTTTACCCTCTGCTCATTCTCCTTCTTTTGCACTTGTATTTTCAAGCATTCCACATTTAGTTTGCCAACGTCTTTGCAGAGATCAATCTCCTCACTTTTCCAGCAAGTCAGATGTCAAAGTCCCAAGGTACTGGAAATTTTGTTCTATTATATTCAGATCACAGAACAGGCATGTATTTCTACTTATAGCTGATTAGTCCCAGATGAAATGCTGAATCTTGAATATTTTCCTTTCAGTAACATTCAAAGTCTCTTGCATTTTGAGGATGTTCAAGAATTTGTTTCTTTGTTGATTGCTAATAGCTAAGAGAAGGAATAAAGTTGCAATAAGGACTAATTTTTTTATTCACCAATTTAGTGTCCTCTGCAAGGAGCTGACAGGTTAAGACATTTTTCCATGACAACAAATGTAATTTCAGCAGAAAATCCATGGAAGGAGCATGACCCAACTTAACAGCAAGAGTTAAAAATCAGGAACAGTCTTGGAACATATTGGGCAAGAGTCATTCATCACCATTAACTGCTAGATTAAGTATTGGCAAAAGACTGACTAACGAGTATGGAAAAAAGAAAAGCAGTGAAGTCTTAACGACAGGTAAGTTTTTTGACATATTGTACAATCTAGGAGGCAACCATCCAGCTTTCTCTCTTTTCTATTGGA
Organism: Gymnorhina tibicen; assembly: GCA_013399875.1. Classification (NCBI taxonomy): domain Eukaryota; kingdom Metazoa; phylum Chordata; class Aves; order Passeriformes; family Artamidae; genus Gymnorhina; species Gymnorhina tibicen. The sequence goes on along the minus strand of VXAZ01007116.1, from coordinate 3,063,125 downwards.
GGGAAAATAACCCAAGGGTTGTTTCTCTACATTTCTTTGCCTTAGAAAAGGGTCAGAATATACAGTCAATAAATGTGACTCAGCTGTCTCGAAATTTCAGGGAATTTACAGTCAGTCTTAGTCAATTCAGTAAGTCTCCTGTGTTCAACAAATATGCTTCATGGTTCACAACCCTCAAAAGCTACATTTGCAAATGTTTCTTTAATCAGAAGGTATAGGCAAAACTGCCAAGGTTTTTCTGCATAAAAATCCACGAAGGTAAGTTAATGAAAGGAAATGTGTTAACGAGTAGACAAAAGCCCCAAACAACAAAACCCAGTCTCTGGGATTTATCTAACCCTCTACTGGTAAAAAGCAACAGGCCAGGAAACCAGAGATCACTGAACCTAAAGTTGTATGTTTGACCCAACTGTTCTTAACCTAGACTGAAGTAGCCACTTCTATTGCTGCAAGTCAAGCAAAAGCTTCACCAGCTCCATCATTTCTCCCATTCAACTTGACAAAGGTAAGCTGGCCTCCTGGAATTTAGTTTTTACATTTCTGAAGCTCAGGTATGTCAGCACGGTTTTCCAAAGCCAGACTATAAACATTCCCAGGGAGTTTACTTAGCCGGCACAATTGACCAAGTGCTTTTATCCCCTGCTTTGCTGGCTCTAAGAACACTGGAAATAGAGAACAAGTGATGATGTCTACTGTCCCCCACATTTCTTCTTTGAAATACACAGGTGTCTTAGACTGCGTTGCACAAAATCTGTGCCCAGAATTAACTAGAAAAATGCTTTCTAGAATTCAAGTGTAGATACATGCCATATAAAACAACATATGTGCTGCAAAACCATTAAGTATTGCTTGGACTGAGAAGTCAGATCCAGAGTTACATAAACTGTACTCAGTCTGCTGCATTTCCATATGACTACAAGTTAACGTACAGGATTTATAAAAATGCTTATTTTCCCTTTTCAAACCAGTTTAATTCCCTCTACCCCCTAGCTAGGCTTGGTTTTGTGCTGGGTTTTTTGTTTGTATGATTGATTGTGTGGGATTGTTTGTTTTGATTTTGTTAAAGTTAATACTATACCAGTGCTGCAAGAGGAAAACAAAAAAAAACCCAGCAGTTAATACTCAGAGTATTATTTCTGGTTCATTTAACACTTCATTAACCATTCAGAAATAGATCTGTAGAAATTCAGTCAGGAGGAACCTCTGGAGGTTATCATGACCAACTCTGTAATCAAAACAAATCACATACATTTGTTGTCCAATTAAATATAGAGAGAAACAAATGTATTCTCTCCACTGCTCCCATTTGGATTAGGATACCACAAAGAGACAATTGTAACAGAATTCTTTGCTATGACACATTCAACTTCAAGAGCAAAAGAAAATTCCCATCCAGTTTTAGCGTAAATATTTTTGTGGCCTCTTCTAGTCATAGCTACAGACAGGCATCATCCCCTTGGAGCAGCTGGATGTCTGGCTTTTTAAAAGGATGAGACAAAACTCCCACAAGCATGGAATGCAATATATAAAAATCTGCAAAAACCCCAAACCTTAGCTCACAGTAGAAGTCACATCTGTTCTCCAGTTAGCCAAAGTGCAAACTCTTATCCTTTCCCTCCAACTGCTCCCCCTCCAACTCCATCATACACACACAAAATGCACATATGGCCCACTTTTTCTCAGTGGGGAGGGTTTCTGGATCGCACCTATTGTTCACTAATTACAAACCAGTAAGTAGTAAGACAAAACTTAGCTTTCTAATGGTATTTGAAGACTAAACCAGAAAGACTAGTTTTGCAGTATTTTTGTCCAGTTATAAATAACAAAATCAGTATTGAAGTTAATACAAAAAAGGAGTGAGTTCCCCTCACCCAAACACAACACTCCTCAAATGTCCTATTAACTACAATCTTTGTTAACCTTCATTAATGCACCCACCTGGGCAAAGCAAAGCTACATGATACCAATCTAGAGGTGCTATTACTTCTTGCGTGACTTGGAACTAATGGATCATTATCCCACTTTCCTCTCCCCTCAAACAGACAAACAAAACCAATAGCAACAATCTTCTATTTGGAAGCGAGTGATATTTGCAAGGTGTTCAGGGTATTCCTGACACCCAGAGAATCTGCACCAGAAATTTCAAAGATTACATAATGAGTTGACTTTTTATGTACAAAACAGAAGAAAGCAGTTTCTGCAGACTGCATGTCAGCCTTAGGCTTGTTGTCTCGTCATTTATAGATAGTTTTAACTCAGAAAGAAAGTTATGATGGTCATCAAGGTTGTTCAAAGTTGTATTACGCATGAGCAAGCCATTAAAAAGCACACCACACACTAACATCTGAGGATCTGTGGATCAGGAAGTCCACTCCTTATCTCACAGCACCTTTTAAAGGTGTGATTTTCTTCCAACAACTGGAAACCTCTTGTGAGGTTACTTAGTTGGTCTTGTGAGACAGCACAAGGATAAAGCATGATAAACTTGCAGAAATTCATATTCTAAAGCTTTCAGCAACTTCTAAAAAGTGAGTTATCCAGGAAAAAGTATCCCACATTTGCTCACAGAAAGCAGGAATAGCCTGATTATCAGAGAAACAGTTAACTAAGTATTGAACCACTTTATGACTTCCAATAAAGCACAATTGCTTTGTAAACAAATCGGCTACACCCCCTTTCCCAAAGAATACTCGAGAAAGAAGGAAAAAAAAAAAAGAAACAAAACCCAAAAAAACCCTCTCAGAGCCATCATTCACACAGTAAACTGCAACAAGAAACAGAACAAATTTGTCATTGACACAGAATGACAATTTGGAGCAGCCAAACAATTAAAACACTTTGGCATGGATTGGTAGGCTGGGATTCGCCTGCCCTGAAAAAAGACGAAATGCTGTCTCCAGGTTGCTAAGAACGGCACCAAGTTAACACCTAGGAAATGCAAGGCATCTCACCAGTCAAATTCCAACTGCAGCTCTGGAGTTGCTGCATTTACTGTCCTAATGAAAAAGTGCACTATTTCATGGATCCCATAGGAATTGGGTGGCTTCATAAATTCCTCTGTGAACACTGTGAGCTTGGTTGATGTGTGGTTTGTCTACACTGGCTAAAATATGCTTCTAAATAAGTAACAACTCTGAAAAAGTTTTCCAATGCTATTGTTTGAGAATAAAGTTATTTATTGTGAAGCTTTAAGTTCACATGGGGCTTTATTTTAGAATAGCTTATCCAGTCAGTTCCTCAGAGCAGACAAACCATTAAATCCCATCACCCTGAGTACTGGAATATTCCTAGGAACTAACAAAGTTTACACACAAGAAGTGGACTTTGATTATCACACTGCATTATAGAATTGCAGCATGGAAGCAACAAGTATGAGTACAGCTCTATAAACTAACTGTGGGGTGGAAGAAACTAAAGAATGAGTCAGATCACGATGGGAAAGTTTCTAACTTATCCAGTGTGATAAATCTGAATGCCTGGTATAACTCAAAGCAGGGATGTGAAGGTACAAACAACTAACAGAACAGAATAGATTTTTTCTATTGAGTTCTACAAAATCCAGACTCAGAACCTAATTTACCATGCCTTTACAAGTTTACTGCAGAATTAAATCAAGAAAAGCTCCATACTCCCTACTGTCTACTTTTAAAGTATATATACTTGCCTCCTGCTTGTTCTGAATAGGCACTGCTTATAAAGTAACCTTTGTTCAATCAGATCTTTGGTCAACAAGAAAAGAAATACAGACAAAAATTATAAAAATTAGAGACATATTCATAATAGCAACAAAAGTAATTGGCCTGATATCTTAATAACTTAAGGAATACTGAAAACAGCCACAAAACCCTCAAAGAAAAACAAACAGGCAGTTTGTGTTAGTTTGGCCAAAGTTTTGCTAATAGAAAGTCTACCAGAAAAGACACAAATACTGGTAAGAAACAGCAGTTTCATATTCAACATCGTACAAACCGATCGCTGGGTAGCATGAAATAGGAAAGAAGGTTTTACAGGTAGCAGGGATGAGACACTGCTACTGTCAGCCGAATGCATCTGGAAGCAGGAGGTTGTGTGCCAGGATCCACACACACACCCATCGGCAGAGGCTCTGCTCCCAGCGGCATCAACCAGCCCCATTCCCAGGACTGCTGGAGCACATTTACAGCGAACAGCTCCACTCCAGGGGTGGAGGCACCCACGCTGGAAAACAACAAGCCGCTATTCTTCCTCTCCCAGGTCACGTCCCTGCGAGCACCCAGAACGCGGGATGCGGCGGGGGAGCTCTGCCGGCCGAGCGCAGCCCCGCGGCCCCTCAGCCCCGCGCTGCCGCCGGAGCCCCCTCAGCGAGCGGCGCTCCGGGAGCGGCCCCCACGACCCCCGCCGCGCTCGCCTCACTCACCAGCCGCGGCCTC
>VXAZ01007116.1:2948630-3057333 GCA_013399875.1 Gymnorhina tibicen | reverse complement strand
GCCGCTGCGGCCGCCCCGCTCGCCTCGGCCGGTGCCTGTGCCGCGGGCGCGGGCGGCAGCGGCGCCGGCAGCCGCTCTCGAGAGCCGCCGCCTCCCGCACGGGAATAACAGGAAGGGAGCGGGGCTGACCCCGGATGGGGAAGGCACCGCCCGCCGGAACGGGAATCGCGGCGGGGGGAGGGGGGAGCGGGGCCGGGGGGGGGCGGGNAGGCGGGCGCGGGCCCGGTGGTGGCGGGGAGCGAGCCCGGGGAACGGGGTGTGCTGGGGGATCGCGGGCTCGTCCTGCCCCGCTTGTTGCCGTAAAGTCATTGACGCCCCCGTGCCCGCGGTCGCGCCGCGCTCCGCGCACATCGCAGCGCGTCTGACCCAGTCTTGACCTTTTTCCCAGTTGGATCACCGTGTTTCTTTACAATCAGCTGCCACTGGGATCAAGTCGCTGTACGTGAGTCCGGTGTTTTGTTGAAAGAGCGGCCTGCCAAGTGAATGCCCGTACAAATTAGAAGTCGAAGAGAAATAACACTGTAAATACGCAGTCCCAAGTGGTGTGGATTTTCAGGGTCTGAAGTGAGAGCGCCGGGCTGGGGAACCTTGGTGAGAGCCAACAAGATGCAACAAGTGAGGGTGGCGTTGAGGTGGTGATAGGGAGGAGGGACAGGGATAACCTGGGTGATTAATTGTTAAGGCGTCTTGGCAAATCACTTTATTGTCAAGGAATATTTATCTTTTCAACAGGAGAGATGGCATAAGCAAGTTTTGGAGCCAGGTGTGAACATAGTGAGGGCGTTGGTGAATTCTCTTCCTTGGAACACTTCTCCAAGCCCCAGGGTCCAGCATGGGACCATATTCACAGCCGTGGCCAGGCTGAGATGCTGCAGGTGACACTGCAATAGGTGGGAGCACCAGTCTTGCAGGGCATGGCAGAATGCACCCAGCAAACACAGGGCAGAGCAGTCTCTGTGAGCATTCCTGGTGGTGAACTGCCCCTTTGCTGCTTCTGCTCCACACCACCACAGCTCGTGATTCCGACCTGTAGCATTGCTCCCAAAGGGATCCTACAAGAGAGCCAGAGAGGGACTAGGACATGTAGTGATACGACAAGGCGGAATGGCTTTAAACTGACAGAGGGCAGGTTTAGATCAGATATTAGGAAGAAGTTTTTGACTGTGAGGGTGGTGAGGCCCTGGCACAGGTTGCCCAAAGAAGCTGTGGCTGCCCCATCCCTGGAATTGTTCAAGGCCAGGTTGGGCAGGGCTTGGAGCAGTCTGGGAGAGTGGAAGGTATCCCTGCCCATGGCAGGGGGATTGGAATGAGGTGATCTTTAAGGTCCCTTTCAACCCAAACTGTTCTATGATTCTATGATTCTGATTAATAAGGTTTTTTTAAAAAGATCTAACAAAATTTAGTAACAATCAGTGTGTCTAACCAATGGATTGCCAAGTGGGTTGGCTGACGGCTACTGTAAAATCTGGGTGATGGTTTCAGCCTGTAGTGACTTCTCAGCACTTTTCCTGTTCCAACAAAAGGGGAGAAAAATCAACAGAAACTCCATACGCTTTGAAACAGGGTGGCCCAACCACGCGGGTGAGGCCTTGGTGGCTCGAGGGGAAATCATTACTCATTTTGGCTACGAGCAGCATGAATAAGATGTTTATATATGCAAATCAGGTTCATTGTAACGTCTGCTGTGAAAAAAAAAAAATCTATTAAAAAAAAAAAAAAAAAAAAGGAAAAAAGACTAAATGGCCTTGTGCAGAACCACGGGTCAGGACTGTAGACTATTTGAAGCAACTTCTCGAGGGTGTTTTCCCCGGCGATGCCCAGGAGCGCGTTTGTGCGGGGCTGTTTGGAGCGGCGGCGGCCCCGCNGTGGGAGCCCGAGCCCCGAGCCCGGGCCTGGCCCTGCTCTCGCCCCGGGTCCGCGGTAGGTGCGGGGTGTGCGGGGGTGTGCGCGGGGGTCTGGCAGGGCTGGGGCCGCCGTGGGGTGGGGGCGGTGCCGGGGATCTCGCCCTGCCGCCGCCGCCGCCGCCACGTTCCGAGGCGCTCGGGAGATGCGGATGCCTGTCCCTGCCTCTCCGCTGTGGTCCGTGCCTCCCCGGAACGGTGCGGTGGTGCCGTGAGGTTGCCGTGATTCCCAGGCAGTAAGGTAGCAGGGCTTGATTTTTTTTCCTTGCTCTCCATCCCCCAGACTGCAAGGCAAGCAGCTTCGCAGGAATGCCTGCGAGGAGTCGGGATTTACACCGTGGTTTCTGATACCCCCGTTGACGTAAGGGACGGTTCTGAGTTGCTAAATGTGTATCCTCATCAGCGGAGGGTCAGTGCTCCTTAAGGCAGAGCAGTGTGTGATGTGTGTTTGTTTGGTGCTGCCTTCAGTCCCTGCAGCGTTATAAAACAACCTGCCTTTCAGGGTGAAGGGTGTAGGCCCAGTCCGTGGCCAAAGGAAACTTTCTGGCACAATTACATTAAGGGATGTCCATGTATTGATAGGCAAGTGAACTTGAGAAGAAACGCTTCGTGTCTTGAAGACAGAGCGGTGAAACTCACAGCTTGTTCATCATGTCTACAGATTTCATCACTGTTGTTAGTTGCTTCAGCTGCATTTAAAAAACAGTTCTGGTGGGAACACATAGATTTCTTGCTTGGTTTATGCTTTTCACCAAGGAAAGTCGCACTGTGCCTTCCCCATCCTTAGATAGGAGGGCATACCAGCTCCTTCCCCAGCACCGTGCTGTTGTCAGCTGGGAGGTTGCTCCCCCTTACCTGGGCAGTACCAGGCTGTGGTACTCGGGGCATGGAGGCTGGGTCTCCTCCTTCAGTGCTGCCCTTGGGATGCTCCAGCTGAAAGGAGGGAGAAGGGCTGTGCACTTGTCCCGCTTTCATCCACTCAAGGACAACTGGCATGTCAGAGGAGGCATGGCTGAGCTCAGAGGTGCTGTCTTGAGGCAGACTGGCTCCTCAGCTCACCCCGGAGAGCTGCAGGTCCTTACCCTGCCTCGGGCTGTGCTGGTTGGGTGATGGATGCTCCTTGGTGATGGACGTACCTTGTTTCTTTGCTGTGTTGTAGGGTGAAGATTTTACAGCTTCTCATATGAAGGGAAAGGAGGAGTTAAAAATGTCCTTTTTCCTTCTCCTGGGCAGGGTAGCTGTAACAACCAGCAGTGCAGGATTAAAGGGACCTGTAAATAAGCTGAATAAGAGTGATTTCTTTTTTTCTTATAAATAATACCAGTAAGAGAGAAATGAACCTAATTTGAGCAATTTCAGTGATTAAAGATCACTGTCAGAGGAAGATCAGTATTACATATATTGCATAAGCCAAATCAAGAAGTCCTACTATTGAAATTGCTCATGCAGCCTTAATTTTAAATTATCTTCAGACAACTGCTTAGTTTAAGAAACACTAAATGACCTTACAATTAAAGATTTTCTAAGAATATTACATTATACCTTTCCCCCTGTAGATACAGATCCTGTAAGCGCTGTGTCCTCTTGTATATGACAAATCCCATTTGTGACAGTTGCAAGAAAATGTGATGCAACAAACGCTCATGCAAAATTAAGCAGGTGAATCTCGATTGCTGTTTACTGTACATCTCTTTATGTTGCTCTATGGAGTATTTGGCTATAATTTACTTTCATTTTAAGGTAAGAGGCCCATTATACTCGTGTAATAAAACTCTGAAATTAGCTGGCATGCTTACCTTGCATAGTTGATTTAAACTGCCTTGATAGGCCTGTGTTATGATGTATTTAACCAGCGTGAATATGAACTTGTTCCATCTGTAGTCCCACAGAAATTAATTAGACTGTCTGCTGAGTCCTTGTTGAGGAAAATAAAGATTAAAAAGTTGTCTTCTATTCTGTTTAACCAGGGTCATGTGTACTGCAAGTAGGAGAGGGGTTAGGTAACACTACAGAATTTACACTGCTGATAGATGATTTGCAGCACCATTCCTGTGTGTCCTCTTCCTTCTTTGTGGTGGATTGCAGCTTTGAAATTTTGCAGAGCCTTGGTGGTGGAGGACTATTGTAAACATGAAAACTCTCGGTGGCTCTGTTACTGCCTTAAAACATTGTCCCCAAGCCAGTGCATGCTGTTCTTTTTTTTTTTTTTTTAATAATTTTTAATTTTTTCCTTACCTGTAGTTACAAGTAATAACTGAACTGCCTCCAGTCTTGTATAAGTTTGGGTTTGAGATAAACATTTCAGAAATGTTTTTGTCACTTGAATGCTTTAGTCCCACTGACTTTCTTTTTTTTTAAATTATGTTTTATTTTTCGTAATAGAACATAGATCTCTCTGGGAAGAGAGATCTGAAGATAATACAGTACCTAAAATTGCGGGCATCAACTGGGATTTTCCATAGCTTGAGTGTAGAAGGTATTTATCTTCAGCTAATTTTAGCAGATAGAAAATCCCGGAGGTTATCACAGATAAATACTATCTGCTTCTCCAGGTTCCTAAGTGCCTTTGAAGTCCCTATTTTCAAAAGTGACTCAGGAACAAAATTCCTTGGTGGCATTTCATTTACTTTTCCTTAATTTTCCACAAGTGTTGTTTTAAAATGCAGATGTGTCTCATTATTTGCTTAAACAAATGAACAAAGCCCAGAGCATAAACATGGTTGCTACCAGTGCAGCCCTAGCTGGGAATGATCTGCAAAGGCCAAGATAATGCTTCTCTTGATCCCAGCGTGGCACTGAACAGGATTTGTTATGATAAGAAGCTAATAAGACATTAACAAAAGTAGCTGTGCCTTAATTCATAATGTGACTGCTCCGCATTATTCTAGGGATGTTCATCCGGGCTGTAGATGTGATTTATAAACCTTAATTAAATAAATCTCTCAGAACCTCTTGTTGGAAATGTAAGGCTAGTTCTAATAACTTGAATTAACTGAGAAATAATTGAATAAAGGTTAATATGAGATAAGTTCTCCATTTTGCAGAAGAAGATGTAGCTTTAAATGTTGCATTGGTTGTAGTTAGTAATGGAAATGTGAAAAATAGCTCAAGGTCATTTAAGAAGACCATGGGAGAGAGCCCTTGGGAGCTGACTGCATACAACAAGGTGTGCTCCAACTCATTCCCACTCTTTCATTGACTTACTGGAGAAAAGCTTTTCCTCAGGCAAGTCTTTGTGAGTATTTGAGGGATAGATGTCTTTATGTATTTTGTATCTACCTATATACAGTAAATCTGCTCTGAAGCATTTGGATTCTTTTTGAGTGTTCATTGCAGTAATCCACTGTAATATTTGCTTAGGTCTTGGAGAGTGAGCTTGTCCTTGAGCTTCCAAAAGAGGATATGGATAGAGGCTGTATCCCCCCACTGACACAGCTTTGTGTGCTGTGCATGTTGTATGTCCCCACTTATCGTGGTCATGGAGCAGTGGGAGTGTGTGCTGTTGTCAGGTGGGTGGATAGGAATCTTCACCTGCCAGGAGGGTGCCAGGAGACCCACTTCTTATACAAGTATCTTGTAATCTAGCCCTGGTTGTCTGGGATGCTGCCGTTCCCGTGGGCGGTAAAGTGTTGCAAACTGACTTTATCCTGCTTGGCATTTTGAAAAGGCATGAAGTAGAGGCAGTGGAGTTACAGGAGTTGCCCCTGGATCCTTGATGTTCCTGTTCTTGTTGCTTGTTTCAGCATTTGTGTCTTTCTGGTCTAGATCTGAAGAAGACTCCTCCTCCTTCAGCAGTAGCATGCCCACAGTCTTCGTGGCCAATGATTCTTCTACAGCAAGCAGGACTTCTTCCTCATCCTGAGAAGCCTTCATCCCTTCCTATGTCAGTGGCTACAAGGCCAAGAGCCAGCTCACCACTGTCCCCACCAAAGTCTCTGGGACTGGGGCCTTCCTTTCATCACACACAAGAAGAGGAACTTGCCAAGGTGGTGGAGCAGGACCCTATGCTGGAGGAACTATGTAAGCCCCTGTGCTGTAAGCTTTGCAATGTCACTCTGAATTCGGCCCAGCAAGCCCAGGCTCATTACCAGGTAAGGAGAGCAGCAGCAGGCTCAGCTTTTGGGGCTGCTGCATCTGCAGCTTGTGGAGACATTCCCGTGCCAGCATGAGCTTTGCCAGCAGCGTTGCTGTGGTAGCACAGAGGGAAGTGTGGGCTAATGCAGGAGGACTAACTCAGCTTCTCAAGGGGGTTCTGAGTGCTGCACACCAGCAGCAGCATTCGAGTTGCTCATCTGGAGCTACCTCTGCACCACCTCACGGACTGGAACTGCTCTGTAGATGTATCTTCACCCTGCTTGGATTTTCTAGTTGTCCAGACATGCTGCAGTGCTTTCATTTAAGATGTTATTACTGGAGCTTTTTGCAAAAACTCTGTCCGCAGGGACAGAGAAGCGGTGCCATGGGTGAAAAAGCAGACACTTGTGATTTTTCCTTTGTTTTATGCAACCTGTATTTCACATCTAACACTAGTTCAGTAAAATTGACCTTCTGATTCCAGACATGATTTTGTGAGGTCTTGACAGATGTTTTCTGCTGGATCCAGCTGTGCCATTAGGAAAGGGGCTGCTGCCATGTGTTTATCAGGGTCTCCTTTCTGAGGCTATGCACACCACTGATCTGGTGGGGCCTTTTATGCAAACACTCTCATCAGCTGGGTTGGTTCAGATCAAATTAATTTTGTTTGAGCTGATGTTGTTGACTTTTTCTGAAATAGGGTAGGGACTCTATGCATATGCTTCTTGCTGGGGGATAGAATATGTCAGTCTTACATTACCCTGTTTTCCTACACCCTCTCTGCCTAGTGCTGTATTTGCATGAGTATTGGAGATAGTGACTTTCTCCACCAGTGTATGCAAAAGGGTGGCTGTCCATATCCTCAGGACAGCAGACCCAGATTTCAGATTTGCTATTGGCCCTGAAAAAGTGGTATCCTGCTGGTGAAGGGGTAGGTTGAACTGGTGTTATGCTTTTAACGTCTTATGGCTGCAGAATTTCTGCCATGAGGGGACGGAAGGGAATTTGTACATAACTTGCATCCACAATGCATATACATAGTCTCATGTTGCTTTGTGGAGTTTTCACAACATTGAAAAGAACTATGGTATGTGTTTCTCAAGAGAAAATAAAATATGAAGTGGGTTTTTATGTTCAATCTCATGTTTTAACTCAAGCTTGCAGTCTCATGAAATCTGTGTGTGTTCAGGCTTATCAAAAAACTGTGCAAAGCAGTTGATATGCTTAAAATACCTAATACTGCTTTTAAGTGAAGTGGAAACAGACTGAGAAACTAATTGTAATCTTATTGAGAAAATCAGCTGAAGATGAGGCCCAGTCATTCTAGGTGATGAGCATTTTGGAGAAAGGGAGGAATGCCTGCATCTCTTAAATTCAGAGCTGTTACTGTCTGAGTGACAGCTCCTTTACCTGAGCTGCCACCTTCACGGGCACTTTCTCATTTCAGTCTCTGGATCCTTTGTCTTTCAGAGTAAGATACTATTATTAGGACAGTGATTAATCTGGGTTATCTTTGCAGGGTAAAAACCACAGTAAGAAACTCCGGAATTACTATGCTGCCAACAGCTGTCCGGCACCTGCCAGGATGAGTAATTCTGTTGAGCCTGCCCCACCTCAGGTTGTCTCCCTTCCAACTCAGGTAAGGCATGGGAAGGGGACTGAGATCATGCTTTCTTGTCACCTAACCCCCGGTAAGAATAACCAGATCTCAGGCTTTGAGGATTACCACGGGAGTTGGGAAAGAATTTTCCTTGTGATGGCACAGGATGGTGGAAATGGCCTGTTGTGAGCTGTTTGCTTCCCTTTGAAGATGCAGATATTGATCTGCGCTTGCAGCACAATATTGGACTTCAAATGTTCTATTTCTGCCTGGCAAACACTTTGATTCCTAGGTAAGTCCAATGTGCTGCTGATTATATCTGTTTAAGGGCAGGTACAAAACAGCATTGCTGGAACTGGATTTGGATGTGAGGGTGTGGCATCCGCTCTGCACAATCATCCCTCTGTTGAGTGAGGGAAGCCTACATGGAAAAAGTGCTTTGGTGCTCCTACACCCATTGCCCAGGGCTGTTAGCTAATTCCTCTTTTGTTGCTCCTTTTGAAGTGCTCATTCCTGTGTGCAGAGTGAATGGATTGTTCCCTCAGTGATCCAGATTAATTCTGTTTTGGGCATATTGGAGGCAAAAGAGATGGTTTTTGCTTTCTCCTTGTAGAATTCATCCCTTGGGTTTGTCACGGGATGTGACAGCTAACCTGGCTTTTGCCTGTGACTGTGCGGGGAAGCACAGCTGGGCCACGGGGACCGAAGCTGTGCCTGTCAGTTCCCAGGACACGAGCCTGTGTTGTCTGCAGGGAAGCAGGGAGCGTTTGCAGAGCGGCAGATGGGTCCAGGCGCTGCCGGAGCCGCCAGAGGGAGACTCGGCCCTGTGTGAATTGGCTTTGCAGCTCACGAACGTCAGCTGGGATGGGGTGGGATCCAGCCCGGGGCGCTGGGACAGGGCTGCTGTACCTGCCAGGGTATCCGATGGTGTGTTTTTTAATGGAGGAAACGGCGCACGGCAATAAAAATGCCACCCTGGGGCCACGTGGGGGCTCACGTTGTAAGCTAGAAGTCAGAATTGTGTGCGAGTGTCTATAAGTCTGAGCGGTATCAAAGGAGATGTGAAAGAAAGTTGGCTTGTCAAGTGCTGCAGTGACATGGCTGCATGAATCACTGCTGCTGCACTGTTTACAAAACACTGTTGCCTGGATGTTACGTGCTGAGGAGGCATGGTTCCTGCCTGGGTCACTGTATGTGGTCTGACTCCACAGACAAGGTGTCCTTCATGTAGCAGGAGCTACTCATGTGAGACTGGCTCCTTCCTTTGAAGTCTGGATCCCGGTGTCCTCCTGCCTGAAGGTTAAGGATCAGAGGTTTGGCAGCTTCGCTACCGTTGGTTTTTTTTCCTCTTGCTATGGTCAGGGGGCTGTGTAAAGACAGGGTACTGTGGAGAGATTAGGTGGACTGTAAATAGGAGAGAGGAGCACCTCTACCTTTGAGTGGGTCTTCCTCAGTGTGAAAGTCACTGTTCATCAGCTCCCAGCAGTCAGGAGGAGTTAAGTCATTGCTGTGATGTAAACAAGCCTCTGTGGCTATTGCAGAGCTGTCTGTTCAGATTGCTTTTCTCTCCACCTCAGGCCAGGAATTTGCAGGCTCTCCTGGAGGCTGAGGCAGGGAAAATGAAGTTCCTGTAAGAACAGTTTAGGGAGAACTTGAGAGTGTCCTAATCCACACGCTTTAATTCCAGCTGTCCTGCTGTCTGATGAAGACGACGCTGGTCTCAGTCCCTGTGATTGAAATATTTCAGCGATTTAACCTTCCTGTGTTTCACATGCTGTCTCTCCCTTTGCTGCTAGATGGGATCCAGTAAGCCAGGTGGCCGAGTGATCTTGGCTACAGAGAATGATTACTGCAAGCTTTGTGATGCCTCATTTAGTTCTCCGGCTGTGGCACAGGCTCACTACCAAGGGAAAAATCACGCCAAGCGGCTGCGTCTTGCAGAGGCACAGAATAACTCATTCTCGTAGGTATTGTTCAACCTCATGCTCAGGCTGAAAGCGTGTGGCAGTGTCTCTGGCAGTCCTTTTGTCGGAAAACTCTGAATTGCAGCTGTTCATATTTGTTTAATCTGCAGGGATGCGTCAGAACTAGGCAAACGAAGGGCAAGGAAAGAAGGGAATGAATATAAGATGATGCAGAACAGAAGAAACACATACACGGTTCAGAACAACACAGGTAACTTAGAGCTTGCATCTGTTCTGTAGTTGGAATAGTAATTAATAATAAACAGACTTGCTTTTCTTCTGTTTCTGAGGTCAGTTTTAGCAGAGTCAGGTTGTGAAAGGAGCTGGTCCAAGCTCTGCTGATCCTTCATGTCTGCATGTTTTTTTTCCCAGCTGCTAAAGTTGCTTTGTTTTGTCAGCCTGCTTGTTAGTTCTTTTTCTCAGTTTGTAACTTAATTTACCATCTGCCTATCTCGAAGGCTGCTCTAAGTGGTGACAATTTTCCTGCTTTATTTTCTTGGCAGGTGGCCAGGTGCTTTGACTCCTACTGTGGCACATCAACCTGTACTTGCACTCCCATGACCAGAATGAGAGAGCATGTTAGCCTCCCTCTAAGACCATCTGTTCCTAGCATAGAGTCCTTCCTCAGGTGTTAGATACTAACTTTTCCTCTTTACTATGATTTAAAGAGTGTATTACAGTCTCCAGCCAGGCATCTATTTCTCTTTTTCATTTTAAGTTGTTTTACAAGCACACATTAGCTGAAACCCTGATTCCTGGCGAAGCTTGGTTTAATCTAATCACTGTCATGTGGAAAAGATAAATCTCTTAAAGTTCTATTAAATTAATTTTGTGAGTTTTAAACTGTGGCAGCTTATTCTAATCAAAAAACTGTTCTAATTCTGGAATTAGATGGTTAAGAAAAAAAAAAGAATTGATTAATTACTTAAATGATTAGACTCCTGATTTTCAATAAGACTGGGTCACTAAGCCCACTCTACTACTTTATAAAATTCCAAGTGCTGCCCTGTGTGCTGCACCTCTGTAAATCTGTAAATCAGCAGAGCAGTTGTGGGGAAAATAAGGGTTGACTCTAATCAGTTAAAGAAGCAAATCTTTGTCTGCTTTTCAGTCGTTCATTGGACTTAGGCGTGGTCACTGAGCCGCCTCAAGCTTTGATTTCTTGCAGCTAATCCAGGCCTTTGTGTTGACTCCCCAGGTCCCTACTTCAACCCCCGCTCGCGGCAGAGGATCCCGCGGGACCTGGCCATGTGTGTGACGCCCAGTGGCCAGTTCTACTGCTCCATGTGCAACGCGGGCGCCAGCGAGGAGATGGAGTTCAGGCAGCACCTGGAGAGCAAACAGCACAAGAGCAAAGTGTCCGAGCAGCGGTACAGGAACGAGATGGAGAACCTGGGCTATGTCCAATGACGCGCCACCCTCGGTAGTAGTTTGCAACTAGAGCAGCTTGTCTCTCGCCTGCTGTTTGCCACATGCCCTGCTTTGTGCTCCATTGGGTAGGAGTATGCTCTCGAGCTGTACATGTAACACCTGCAAACTTACTGGTATGGTTAGATTTTTTTTCTATCATAGTCGGCAGGATGACGCTGTGCAGGACATGAAGTGTTTTTGGTGTTTGTTTGCTAATTATCTAAGGCTCTTCATTGTGTTGAGTGGCAGGGAGGAACTGTGTCTTCTCCCCAGCCTTCTGCATGAATATGCAAAGCCCAAGAAGTGCTGGGAACTTCTGTGGTTCTACCACATGGGTGGACCATGTGCAAAGCCCACTCCCCTCTTGGCACACCACAGAGCAGTGCTCCAGAATGCCTCCCTACAGCAGATTGAATCTCTGGGCAGCTTGTAAAAGAGGGGCAGGAGTAGGGCCTGTGAATGTGTGAATTAGGTGGTGTACTTGTCCACACTTTGCTGCTTCTGGCCCCCATTACAGTCCAGAGTAGGTTCTTTCCACATCTGTGTAGAAAGGCTGTGCATACCTCTCCTCCTTGGAGGGTCTTGCCTCTTACTGCTTCCTCTGCAGTGCAGATTCCTTTCTGAACATCTGACATGGATTTCAGCTGATTAGCCCCATTCAGAAATACTCTTCTACTCTTGATATTGTTGCCTGGACACCTTAATATACCATGGGTGTAGCTCATCTCCCTGAAGAGAGTCTCTGGGTTTAATGAAGTGAGCTGGAAAGCAAACCTGCTCAGGTGAGATGTGCTGTGCTCTGATTCTGCCTTAGACTGAGTCAGGTTGAGAATAGATGGAAGGAGCTGTCAGCTCTAATTTCTTTGCATATTGATGTAGAAGAGAGCAAGCGTTGGTCTCTGGGCTGCAGTCCTTGCTCTGGAAGAACAGGGCTGCCTGGACTGTGGGTAGCAGATATTGATGTGTCCCACTTCCATGCCATTCTCTGGGCAAAGCCTAAGGGGTTTTTATAGAGCAAAGATGAAATGCTCCTTTGAACTAGAGCTACCAATATTGGATGACTTTCCCCCCCTCTTTCTTTTTCCATCTCAGGATGGGTTTTAATTCCATTCCTTGATGTGAACTTGACTGTTCTAGGGACCATCAAAAAATCCAAAGTTATGTAGGATTTAAATGTCAGGGGTCATGATTGTTTGAGTAACAGCTTTTTGGCCACATGGAAGTATTCAAGAAACTTGTTAAGCCACTTTTTAATTGTAGACAAACTCAAAAGGGGTGTGTGTGTTTGTGATATTCCTTAGCAAAAGTAGGAAGGGGATAAAGAGCAGAAGTAGGGCTGACATTTATTCTTCTGCTTGTTTGGGTAGATGTGAGGAGCTGTGATTGGAGTCCAGTTCACAGTGTCATTAAAACGTGGTCTCCAGTGGCAAGTACAGCAGGGAGGTGGCTTTTGTTGGACCTGGTCCCCCACTGCTGCTGGAGGTGTGCACTGGTGTAGCTTCACTGACTTGGTGGCACGTGCAGAGAAAGGGTCAAGGAAGCACCGTGGCTCATCTCTCACCCCTCTTCAGGCAGCTGGAATTAGATGCAGCTCCATTAGTTTCAGTAGGATTTTACCAGGGATAAATTGTACCTAGTGCATAGTGTTGAAGGTAGCTCCCCCGCCTCCTTTTATTGCCATTCTGATCCTGCCTCTTGCATTCCAGAAGGACTTTCTGCTTGCCTTAAAAAATGAAGAATGAGTAAACTAACAAAAGAAATCCACATAGTCATTATTCATCTTTCTAGTCCACCTTCAAAAGGTTTGTTGCACTTGGCTGCTCCTCAGAAATTGAGTATTGTTTTCTTCAGCTACCTGAGTGAGCATCAGGGAGCCATACAACCTGAATGCAGCCTTCCTAAATCCAGGCAAGGTGAGCCCTTGCAAAGTAGTTGAAAACAACTCCCTAGATGATTCCATGCTGATCCTTGCCCTGCAGACAGAGGCAGAGCAATGGGTGTCCTCATGAATGGGATTTCCCTCCCCTCCTTTGTGCAAAACTCAGTTAAATGGGGTTTGTGCCCTGGGGCACGTGAGAAGGATGAACAGGTGCCCAGGTTGTAGAGCACTCACTGAATAGTTCTGACAGCTTTCTAAGTTTGTTTCTTCTGTGCTTTCCTGCCCCTGCCTCACCCTCTGTGTAGCCTTGAAGAAGATTTGCCTTTCCAAAATCTCTCATCAGCCTTTTCCCCTCATCATTTGCATTGACAGAAGGGCTCTGGTTTTCTCTTTGTGTCCTGTCCTTTGGTTTCCCAGTCTGACACCACTGTCCAGAGGGACAGAGGGAGTTAGATGAGCCTTACCACAACATGCTTCAGCACAGTGATCCCTGCATTATGGTTAAGCATCCCTCTGGCTGTAAATTAAATCGTGGCATTTCCCACAGGCTGCAATTAGTAGCAGAAAAGCAACCCTTTGTGAAATATGAGCTGGAGGAGCTGTAGGTACTGGTGCTGTCTGGCTTATTGCTAGGGAGGCATTTTTGTTTGCTTTCATGTGTCCCAAAAATCAGCTGTTCGCCACTTAGCTTTGGTTGCTGCTCCTGCTTCCAGCCCAGCCATCTGCTCCTCATTTGGCATTTCCAGTGGCTGCTGGAGGTGTCAAACCCTGGTTTGCTCCAGCTGTGCAGATGTGCCACAGCACAGCCATGTGCTGGTGCTTTTGGGAGGGTGTACGAGGGACGTGCAGGGGGCTGTTCTTGCAGGCTCCTCTCTGCTTGGGGCTGAGTCTGGTTTGGAGTGGTGGCTTCAGTCTGCCCTGAACAGAGAGGCCTGAATCTGCTTTGTTCTGTTCAAGGGAGTACAAGTGAATGTGGTCATGCTGGTGATTTCAGAGTGGTGGCTTGTAGAGCAGGTGTACAGCAGACAGTGGGACTCAAGTGACAGGACAGGACAGGTTTCCTCCATGGAAGGAAAGATGTCTTGCTGGGAGAAGCAGCTGAGTCCCAATTTTTCCCAGTGCTCTGTTGTGGCCCTTCCCACAAGTGACCAAGGCTTTCCTCTCTCTCTTCAGTATTGCTTAATGGCTTGTGATCCTCCCCCTCCCCCTTCAGCATAGGAAGTTGCTGACTGCAAAGAGAAAACACCCAACCTCCCCATTATCCTTAGGGTTCAGGACAATCCAAACTCGTACTTGTCAGCATTAGGTACTGAGTGGATCCTGATTTTATTTCTTCTTGTGAAAGGTGTTCTCCAAATCACTGTTCAAAAAATATTGAAAACACATCCTGGGCAAACTCTTTTGACATAGGTGGGCTGGGGAGAACACTGTACAGCTGAAGTGCCATTTTCCAGACCCAATTAATCTTTTTCTCACGTTGAACCAAGTACCAAACCCAAGAAACAGGACTTCTGTGAAGCTGTCACATTGGCCAGTAGGTTAATGACCTTTGCTGCTAGAAACAAAATGTAAATCAGTATCTTCATATTTATTTTACCGTGCTGACCACTAATTGATTTGTTAATATTTAAGGCATTATGCTGTAGGTTGTTTTTGTTTAAGTGGAAAAATTCTACATCGCACTTTGCTTTTGGATCAGACCAGTTATTTATTATATTTGTGAAAATGTTTTTCCTCCCACATAGCTATTGTTTTCTTTCCCTTGATGCAAAACACCCAACCACCAAACCCAAACAGCAAAACCCACCCCAAACCCAAAAACCCCCCAACCAAATCCAACCCAAACAATCTTTGTTTCTTTTCATGCTGAACAAAATGGGGATTTCCTTGCAACTTGTTATTAAATGTCCGTTTCGAATTTCTTTTTCCTCCAATGATTCCTTTGCTAACTCGGGATGTTATTTTTAGACACACAAAGTTCATGCTTCATTTAAATATTTCTTTTAAGGCAAGGAAGTAAACCATGTGGAATCCATGAATCTGTGAGGAGTATGAAAGTGATACTATTTTGTTTGTATCAGGCATTAGCTATTGTTTTGCATTCTGCACTAATGAGTAAATCTGTTATAATCTTGCCTAACATTGGTCTGGTTTTGACTTTTTGCTTTCTTCATGCACATTGAAAGGAACTCTGAAAACTTCTGTGGAGTTGCTTAGGATGGTCATCAATGTAACAAAACGCAGATTTTTTTTCTGTAAAGCTGCTTATTTCCTTTTCTAGATGCCCATTATAGGGCATTAGAAGGGAAAGCTATTGCCATAAGCATGGATTCATATTTTAGCTTACTAATGCATGATGTCCTTTTGCTGCATTACTTAAGTGATGCTCTCACCGTAACCAATGGGAATCTTGCCCGGGTCAGGAGTAAATGAAATACTCAAGGCAAAGATATTATGTTGGCTGGGGCCAGGCAAGGTACATTGCTAAGGTTTGTCTTTTACTCCTCCATCTGGATTACAGCACTGTTACGGTTTTGCTTTTTGAGGACCGTGTATCTGGTTCTGTAAGGATCTGGTCTTGCTCCAGCTGAAATAACTTGAAGTATGTTGACTTTAGTTGAGCTAGGAGCAAGCCTTGAAAACCTTCAGGAATTTCTCACTGCTGATGTTTTATACGTGTTTTTTGTTTTGTGATTCTTATTTTTTTTTTTAATTTTACAACCACGTATACAAGGATGCTCTGGATGAGATGGAGATGTGTTGCTGATTATGGAAAAACCAATGCCATGGTTGCCAAAGGATAAAACAAAATGGAGAAGTATGGACCCGGTTTCTTTGAAGTTAGTGGCTAAGCTTCTTTTATTTTGAGCTGGGCTTACCACCTGCATAAAGTTGGAAGGGAAAATAAAATCCACTTTGAAATAAATGTGGTCCAACAGTAGTTCTGGGAACCTCTCCTTTAAAAAATGTATCACAGCTCAAATTGTGTCAGCTTACCTGAAATATCTGCAGGTAAAGACAGAATCGAATTTTTGAAAATGAAATCAGTTTTTCAGTCTGTGTTTTGCAGGGGAAAAATTACTTGATTTAATTTCCTTCTGCATCTGTCCAGCAACATCATTTGCAAGTGCTTTGAACATGTTTCATCTAGAGCCTTCTTGTCAGGTTGTTTTGTACATTTTTCCTTATTTCCTTTATATTGTACTGACCCCTGTGAGGGAATACTTGATGAAAATTATATTTTTTTTTTTTTCTTCTTCATTATATAATAAACCATCTTGCTCTTACCGTTGTACAGCCCTAATGTTTGGTATTGCTACTGCTCATGGCTGGACTGGGCATGACTGAGTTGATTTTAGCCCAGCACTGACTGCAACTACATGAACATGTTTTCACACACTGATAAAGGAGTATAATTCAGGGTATAATCTGTTACTCTGGAGGAGGGTCAGTGTACTTCCAGCTATTACTGAAAGCCAGCTGAGAGCTGTCTTGGCTTCAGGAGGGGTTGGGAGTGCTCAGTGTCTGGCGGGACGGGAGCCAGGAGGGACACAAAAGTTTCTGTCTGTGCTTTCCCCTTGAGTGGACATCACAAGCTCTGCAACAGCCCCAGGCTGAACCACGGACTGACTTTCAACTCTGACTGTGAGAAGGTGGGGACAAGCTGAGCCGGATCCTTACAGTTACACATTTTTTTACCAGAGTGCTGTTTCCCGCTTTCATTACTTGAGGGCTCCAGAAGAGCATATGCTTATGCAGCATAAATGACTTTCCAAACAGAAAGGACATTCTGAGTGGAGCCTTGGAAGCAGAGAAAATCTGGGTTTTTATAAGTTCAACTCAGGTATGAGCAAAGCACAGCCTTTCTGTGGTGCTGCAGCCGTGCTGTTGGTTCAGTGAGCTCAAGGGCAGTGTCCTGGGGGCACACCAAAGACATTTGGGGGTGTGACTGCTGTTGGGGCACAGCTCTGGGTGTAAAAGCAGCTGTGAACAGGGATGTGTCCCTGCACTCCCCTGTCCTCTCTTATTCAAGGCATTGGACCCTTACAGAGAGCACTGACACTGGTGGAATTATCCTGATCAACCATTTGGGATGAGAGCTGCCTCAGTGCTTAGGTGACTTCTTCTGTGCTAACAATGAGATGCTGGAGGCTTTATGTGTTCTCACTTAGAGTAAACAGAGTCATAAAAACTTGTAAGTGCAATTTAATGTTAAATCTCACCCCAGCCCTTCACTGTTCACGTTCATCCAGACTGTGTTATGTTTGGTCATCCTGGAAACCAAACCCCTACAAAGCAGCTCGTCCCCATTATCAGGTGTTAAAGCGCTGCCTTTTTAATACTTACATGTGGTAATTGCATTTTATATCAATTCTATAGCAATTTGGTACAGCCAAAAACCATAGTTACACGCAGATACCTGGGCAGCCTAATTGGGAGTCACAGGCATTTGCTGAATTACTCAGTAAATGAAGTACTATAAAAAAGAGATGAAAATCAAAGACTAAATATATAATTTGAAAGCATAAATAGCCCTCCATCTGCTTCTACAATTATCCTGGTGTCTAAGGATTTCACATAGTTGTCCTGCAACATTTTACAATTGAGGAAGTAAAATTTGGGGGGTAAAAAAAACTGGACTGTCCAGAAAGTCTACGGCTAAAAAGGAAGATTGAACTCTTGAAGGCTTTTGAATACCAAGCTGCTGTCCCTGCCTCGTCTCCATCCAGCCTCCCTGCTCCCAGAATGATGAAAATGACTGGATTTTAAAACCAATTTGATTAATGATAGTTGGATTTTCATTGTTCATGTAGTGGCTTTATAAAGCATTAGGATTTTAGCATGTGGTTTAGAAATAATGAATCCTGGCAGAGAGATCTTCCAATATTGCTTCTGCCATTAAACATTAGTGAAGATGTGGAAAAACAACAGCTTTTAGTAGGATTGTAAAGGATGCAGGTTTGCAAAGCACAGGTTTGGAGGCTCTTCTGTATTCATTTACGTCCTCTTCACATAAATTCTCTTTATTCCTACTTCTAGTTCTCCTAAAGCATCTGGATTGAAGGCTGCTTCTCTGTTTTGGAATAGTAATGAGCTGCTGTAACATAGTATCAATTTTAGTAACATAGTATCAATCATAGTATCCATTGGCCTGTCCTTCAGGGAATGACGTGCTCTCGGCTGGCCTTATTCCACTGGGCTTCCTTCACCTCTCTACCTGTGTGAAACAGGAGCAGAGCTGTGTAAAGCCACTGGAATTACATGAGGGTAAAGAGAGATAGGAAGATTATCCACAGTGTATTATCTGAGACTAGGGAATGTGGCAGGCGTTTGCAGTACAGTATAAGGATGTTAAAAAAGTATTAATCTAAGGCTTGTTTTGCAGTATCAAGGTGCAAAAATGCTGTAAGTGAAAGAACGAGGTGTGGTTCTAAGAAGAAATTAACACAGTTGCATGATAAATGAAATAGGCTGTGTTTGGTGTGTCTGTGGAATTTTGTGCAGGAATTACCTGAAGAAGCCAGGCTATGTACTTAACTAAATGCAACCAATAATGTGAAAAACACAAAAGTTGAAACATAGGTATGAAAAGAAAAGGAAAGGCAAATGGTCAAAACCCTGTGCACCAAAAGAGCTGATGACATCTAAATTAATACCTGATGTTTTGGGGAGTCTGGAAAGAATACGTCAGAATTAAGGGACTTGTAAGAACAACATAATGACGCCAAAAATCTCTGATTGCAGCTGACTGGAGAATTTGGGGGCTGAGATGTCATTTATGGCAATAGCTCCTTTTGCTCTGTGTGAACCTGTGTGGGTGGGGATTGTTTCAGCAAAGCGGGAGGCTCCCATGTGAGGCAGGGCCATGGTCTCAGTAGCCTCCAGGGGCAAGTTCTGCCATGTATGTGCTTGCACGTGCCTTTAAGGACCCTTCCTCCTTGGTATTGTCCACTAATTATTAAAGATAATTTTCCAGCAGCTCCTTACTGCAGCTTCCTCTAACACTTTGCAGCATCTCAACAGCAGCTTAATTAGGAAATGGCCAAACCGCCCGATACATGAGATCTTGGACAAGTAGCTTCTGTTTGTAAAAGCTGGTTTGTAAAAGAGTGTTTGGATTAACAGCTCTGAATTCAGACAGAGGAACCATGCCATTCATCTCCAGGGTATTGCATTTATTTATGCCAGGTGAGGTTATGGGCTGCTATACATTCTTCTGGTCTGTAGTGGGTATCAAGGTACCCAGGCATGAGGGCTGAATGCTTCTCATGCCTCCCATTGTGACTGCTCTCAGTGACTGTGTCTTTGAGGGTCTGTTTTTGACCAGTCTATCTTTGGTTTACCTTGTCACAGTCCCAAAAGTGCTGTTAACACGACACCCCCTCGATTTAATGTTTACTTGCGTGAAGCACAGATTTTTATTATGCAAACCCCAATTTCTGGTGGATATTATTGAAAAGTACGAAGAAAAGTGTTAACAGAAGAAGAATATAAATAAAAGTGAGAGAGATCCTAGGCACACAAAAGCAAGGAGGTAGGAATGGGAGGTGGCAGTGGATAGTTCCAATCTGTCTTTTGCCAATCCCACACTCCCAAGTGCCGTACTTGCAATTATACCCTTGAAATAAAGTCTGATAAAACCCGAGCTGTACTGCTGACCATTTGAATTAGCCTTTCCTCGAAGCTGATCTGCAGCTGCACACAAGAGGCAGATGCAGGAGGCTTGGGATTGTTCCACAGATCTGGGCAGGCTGTGCCTTCCCCTGCCCTCTCTTCCCACAAAGGCCAAAGACAGCAGGGTGGGTAAAGCCCTTGTCCTTGGGGTGGGCTGTTGTTAGCCTGGAGTCAGCACAGAAGGCATGACAACCATTATTAAAATGTAAGATGTAGCCACATACCTGGACCCTTGGAGCATCGAAGGCTGCGCGTGAGCAGAACACGAAGAGAGGCTCTGGGAGGTCACGGTGGGTGCATGGAGCAGCACCTCTCCTCTCAGCAGGTTTCTTGACAGCCAGTTACATCAGCCTGGAGTCCTTTCATGCATTGCCCAGTGTCTTACACGTGGGACAGGTTTCTGCAGACACCTTGTTGAGTTAGGTTAGCGCTGATCTTCACACAGCTCCTCACAGCTGCTGAGAAATGCAAAGGTGGGGCAGAGCACAGCTATTTGTATAGACATACTGGGGATATATTAGGGCATAATAAGCTTTCAAGGGAGTTCTTCTTAATTTGGGTACAGACTGTATATGCTAATTATATGGCAGCAGTCTTGGCAATTAGCATACATGCTTTCAACTTGTATTTCTGATTGCAGTAACAAAGCCAGCACTGCCTTCTCTGCTTACTGACTTCAAAGGCTTTGTCTTGATTTAAGAAATGCTGTCCCAAAGCTGCTAGGAGAAAATGAAGCTGGGGTACTGCCACTGTCAGGCTGCCCACTTAACAAACTGCGTGGTAAATGGATGAGCAGCCAAGCTCCCTGCAATGGTTCATGAGAGCTTTGGGGCTGGAAAATGCCAGCCAGCATTTATTGTCATTGGCATACAACATAATATTCCCACAGTGAATACAGCACAGGTCCTTCAAATCAGAGCAGGCATCCCTAAAATATCAGCACCCAAAGATACACCTTGGGTCCAAATCACAGGCTGTCGTACTTAAAAGAGAATATTATGTACACATCCCAGAAGGGAAAGTAATAATCAGTGGAAGAAACAAGAATAGAAATGGAAAATCTGAAGTTCCCTTGGGTGGTCCTGCCAGCCCTGGGACACAAGACCAGCATAGGTCGTGAGTAACATTTAAAAACATTTGGCACCCTAATCTGCTTGGGTGTTTTCATCAACCCCAGCAGATGTTTCAAATTGCTGTAGTGTTTCTGTAAATCTGGTGGCAAATTATCTTTGAAAACAAGGCTTCAACCCCCAAGTGAGTTAGTCTTTCACAGAATTTAATCCTACAAGGGGAGTAATCAGCATGTGGTTGTGCAGCTGCAGTGGGTGCAGTCGCAGCCTTTGAGCATGGCTGGAACTCTCCAGGGCAATTCCCTGCACGGAGCTGGGCCTGCCTGAGCTGCCTACACCAAAATTAAGGACAACAGTCCCCTGTTGCTGCCAGGGTACATTTCTGGTTCCAGTCTCAAGCTCCATGTTCCATGTAGAAGCCCATCATCTCAATGCCGCAGTGCCACAGTCAAACTGCAAATATTGTAGTGTCTTTCTGGAGACTGGTTGAGGTCACCCTGTGCTCAGCAGGTGCCGCTGAAGTTGATCTAGATTTCCTCCAGAAGGAAGTGAAGCTGTGTCACATCATGCAGGAGCATCACTTAATGCTTGGCATTTGGGATGAAGCTTAATGTTCCACAATTATAGTGTCGAATGGCTGGCAGCAATTTTACCAGACAAATATCACATGTCTTTCCCAGAAGGATTCAATCTTTAATATTGTTTCGATGCTGGAAGCTTTTCCAATTTCTGTTTATTAGAAACAACTTATCTATGTTGGAAGTGCTGCCTTTAACCCAATACAGCTGGTACAGCTGTGAAAAAATCCTGTCTGCAGCATTTTGCTTCCATACACTTGCTGTATGACCAAAGCAAATTGTCACCTTGCAGAAATTAAGCCATTGAAGGGCTAAATGAGTGTTAGCTCTTCATCTGCTTTGTGTTCTTTGAGGCTCTTTCCAAAGAGTTTAACTTTTACACCCTCAAAGCATGAAAACGTATTGCTGACAGGGAAGTGTGGAAAGTTAAGTGGTGTGGATGGAGAGCCCATGGAAGGAAAAACAAAACAGGGATGTGCCAGCCCAGAGATGCCAGGGCTGTGCCAGCCCAGAGCCAAGCTGACGAGGAGTGCGGCCACTCAGCTTCTCTCCCCTTTTTTCTGTCTTTCTGTTATTACATTTCTAAACCCAAATCACCAGCTGCACTGGAGTTTCTTGCTATGAAGCTAAACTGGTGATGAAATGCAATATTGTGGGGGCAATCTTGTTCATTTGGAGCACATGTACAAAGTCAGGTGCCCTAAGTCCAGGCAGGTTCTATTACTTGGAAAAGATTTCCACCTGCACAAGAAGAGGCCGTGTTCTATGCTCAGGGAACAGCTGTTTGCTCCACCTTCACCTATTTGATCCACTGCTCTTTTTTTTTAATGGGACTTTGGTGAAATCGTTATGTTTTTCTGTCTCAGTGGAATCTTGCCTGTCTCTCTGGGGAAAGAGCAAGTGTGGGATGACTGGATTCATTCCTATTTCAAGGCAATAAATAGTATTCAAGGTGTAATACATAAGTGGCAAATCTGACTGTCCTGAACGTTCATGTAAATGCAGTGATGCACTTGAACCCTCTTTACTAGGCAGTAAAGAAGGCATTTTTTATGATGCATTTTATGGGGCCGAGGAGATGAATGAGCAATCATAGTGTGAGGCGACAAGTCACCCTCCTGAAATTCTCTAACGAGTGTTTAATCTTTATTCCCTGGAGGGATGGCTTTGGTAACTGGAAAAGTGAGAACAATAGAGAACTGAGTTTTGGAGGAAATGGGTCACAGTAATTCATAACTCAAAAATAACTGGCATTAGTTGGTATCCACCTTCCCAGGCTCCAATTCTGCCACCTCCCTGCAGGTCCAGCAGCTTTGCTGTGGGCTGTGACGTGCAGCTTGTGCAGCACTGACCAGCCTCTCACCCACGGCGGATTCAGGCTGGGGCTTACTAATTGGCTTCCAGAAAATCAAGAGAAAAAATTACCCAAGTCTTATAGCCCCTTAGAGGACTGCGTGTTTCTGTGTGTTTGAGCCTCCTGGGTGCAGAATTCCATCTGTCCTCGGCAGGGTCGAGGCTCTGAAGTTCTGGCTGCAGCCGGAGAGGTGCGACAGAGGTGGCAACACCTTGTGGTGACCCTTACAGCTGCCTGGAGCTCTCAGGATGCTGTTACCCCTGGAAAAGTGCGCGTGGGATGCCTCTCCCCACATCCATGCTCCGGTGTCCGTCTGTCCTGGTGGCTGTACTGCCTCACCCAGCCTGCCTGGCCTCAGCTCAGCCCAGCTTTCCTATGCTGTGATCACACCTCCTGATGGCACTGCAGACATACTTTTAGAAATCCAGAACAGCTCCCTCCTTAGGCCCATATTTCAAGCTCTTATTTAATATTGCCCCCTTTTCAGAGGTTTTAAGAAAGGTGGCAGTGCTTTACTGAGATTGGGTTGTTGTTTTGAGGCAGGTAGAGTGATGGCATTTTATTTTGATTTCAACAGCACACACATTAGGATTTTGAAAGGTAGTAATATTCCCTGGAAACAGAAGAGGGCAGCTGTTTTTTGAGAAATGAAGAGTGCATTGACTATTTTTGAGAATGAAATAGCAGTCACTCAGATCTAGACGAGAGAGCTTTTATTTTTTCGTGAATGAATAAAAATAGCACAGTATTTCAGGGCCCGTGCTGGTGTAATTAGTGTGTGAAATAGCTAGAGCCCCATCACCTTCCGCAGAGTCCCTGGGTTTTGTCTGGCAAAATTAGATTCCTTGCAATTTTATTGCAATGTAATTAAAAAGTAACCAAGGGAATACAGAACTCGGTCTTCAGAGATGTTCGGCGTCACACAGAGCAAAAAGCATCTGCAGCTCAGTGGATTAAGAGTCAGTTTCTTTATTTACTGCCCATGGGAAAAAAAAAATGCTGTCAACTGTGTGTATGTATGGAAAAAGACGGAAAAATTAGGTTTAGTAAATGTTTTTCAACCCCCCAAATTCATAGCTTTTTTTAATTGAAAAAGGTTTTCATCTGTATTAAACAACAAATGCATGAATTCTAAACCAAAACATCCTTCTGGAGTGAAATCTTGCTTTGTAATTTCCCAAATAAGTCATCTTAATTTTTCAAATTTCCATTTCCAATGTTAACAATTACACAAGTTTGACAGGAGATTGCAGTGAGGTTAAGTCCATCCAAATCCTTATTTCCCGGCAAATATTTGGCTGAAGACCATGGAGCTGCTGTAGTGTGCAGCCCTGAGCCCTGATTTCAGCCCCAGAGCAGCCCTGCTCTGGCACCAGCCCCAGCCTGCCCTGCCCTCTCAGCCTGTACACCTATTTTTCAGTGTCTGCAAACAGCACACTGGCAGTGCAGCCTTGTAGCACAGGGTGGCCAGGTTTTCCAGAAGAAATTTCCCATACCTGATTTTCCACACAATGCCTGTTCCCCATCCAAAACCTGCAGTCCCCACTCCCCAGGTCCCCATGGCCGGGGCTGTGGCTGAATCCGGAGTCAGGAAGTTGGGTCTGTTTTTAAAGCCAAAATAATTATCCTGAATCCCATGGGAACACAGGTCCTGGATGTGTTTGCCCCCAGTCTATTGTGTGTTTTCCTGGATGCCACATCCTGGATGTGGCCCTTAATGAGAGGGACAGTTAATCCCCATTCTTGTGGGGCTCGTACTTCCCAGTGCCTTTGTCGGTCCAGGCAGGTAATTTGGAAAACTCAACAGTGACTTCTTTCAGCACTTTCCCAGTGCCACTGTGTCCTTCCAGCTCTGAAAACAAATGGGAATTTTTGTATTTGGCTGCACCAAGGAGCATGTGAAAAACAAATTGCCTTTTTTTTTTATAGCTCCAAGGCAGAAATAATTAGAGACCCTCCGTAATGAAACGGTACTGACTGAAAGGGTAGCCCAAAAAGACTGCTCTTCTGATGCAGGAAATAATGAGGGCTGCCCTAAACTTTTAATCAGAAGCTCAAATTTTATTTGCAGTTCTTGACAAGGATAGCATCCCTTAATAACGCTCCTGACAGTTCCAAACTCCTGAAATTAATATGAGAGCAACGAGGATTTAATGGAAGCGCTAATTACAGATGCTGGAATTATTCTGCTGCAATTCAAAACCTCTGATGTGGAGAAACTCTTAGCACGGTTGGGCTGTCATCTAATTTCTATGAAGTTTTGCTGTGAAAGGTGACCCTGGCTTTACACACCTTCCTTCTGCAAGGTATGGGCATCCTTCCCTCACACTGACTTCCACAACTTGCAAAGAACTGGGATGCAAGCAATTAATTCTTCCTGCTCTGGAGACCATACTACTGTTGTGTGCTTGTGTGTACTATTTCCCATCTCATGATTAGTCATAATGTCCTAGTGGACTCGCATCCAGGTTTTTTCCAAAAAAGCTGACTGGCTATGCAGGTGGACTAAACACAGGTGGCTGTGGCAGTGTGTACCTGGAGTGCCACCTCTGCAGGAGGAACATCTGAACCTCGCGAGGAACAGCTCCTGCTTCTCTGTGCTTCATGGTCTCATTTTTTAGGCAAACTGGTACCAACAAATTGGTGCCACTTCACGTTGTTATTCAGGGATTGGTGGGGCATGGGTGGAGATGGAGGCCAGGCAGAATCTAAGTGAGAGAGAACCATCCATGGGGTGAAGCCACCTCAGTTTCTAACCCTGAGTGCACGTCCCAAAAAACACAGATCTTTGGAAACTATTTGACATTACCAGTAGACCTACTCATACCTTGCTCCACAGCCAATTTTCACCCCAGACTGCCTCCAAATCTCACAGAGGTGCATGGAGACCCTGCCAGGTCCCTGGGACCGGAGGGCTGTGGGAGGTGGTCCCCAGACAGTGAGTCCTTGGCAGGCTGGGCTGGTGGGCTGCACCCTTAGCAACCACCTGGCTCTTTGGAACCTTCATGGTGATTCTAGGAGATTGCTGCTGGCCTGACAAGGTGCTCTGAATGCCCAGAAAGACCCTCTCATCATCCTCCCAAAAGTTTTGTTGCCGTTTTGGAGACTGGCTATGCGGCACCAGGCCCACACTGCCCTCCTTGCATATCCTGAAAATGCTCTTTGGATGTTTAGCATTCGGGAGAACAAGAATTAAATTTGAAGGCTTTAAAGGGAGAGCTTCGATTTCCAAGATCAGAGGAAGTCATAGACGGAGGGACTGGAGAGGGACCTTCCCCAAAACATGAACTCCTTTTGATCCACGCAACTTTTTCCTTGTCTCTCTCACAGCCAGCTGTGAAACCGGAATCTTGATATTAGTTCCAACTGTTGAATGGCATTAGATGATTCATCTCTGCTATTAACACAAAAAAGTAATACCATTTTCTGCTTTGCACATAATGCCTTTTGAGAAATAGATGAAGACATAAGGGACACCGAAGAATTATTTAATCTAAGCTTTTTTTCCTTCAGCCCTGTATTTCGCCACTCTGTTGAATGATTACACTCCAGTTCCTGCCCTTCCCCAGTTACTCTGGAGACAGTGACAAAGGCAGGAGCCATTTCATCCTGCTTCAGTGCCCCTCTCCTAAAGGGAGGAGTGTGCATCTTTTATCAAAAAGTAATAGATGTTCTTTGGTATAACGGAGTGAAAAGAAGGAGGGGAAAACCACCAAGCTGGTTTCAATATGCTCTGTTAATAAGCCAGAGCCACTGTCATAAAAATGCCAGCACCAGCACTGAAAATCGAAGCATAATCTCAACGATTCAGCTCAGAAATCTAATTTGGCCAAAGAGGGGGCTTGGAGATTTTCCACCCTCTCTGGTCAACATGGAGTCATGTGCATAAATACAAATATTCCTGGGAAACCTTGCAATGAATCATATGCTCCATAGCAATAAAGATGGAGAAGTTTTTATTGTTGTGGTAATTCTTGGCATGCAACGTGGATTTTGCAGCTGAAAGACAATGGCAAATTTTATGGATTTTTGAGCTCTTATTTATTTGTGAGGACCTTGATAGAGTGGGATTTGAACACCCCATTCCTCTCCCCCTCTTCTATTAAAAAAGGGAGCAATAAATCAAAGATGAATTGATAGAAGTGAAAATGACAGTCAGGAGAAATCTTATGGCATGGAACTTTGGGGAAGGATATTTGTAAACCAAATTCTTAGTTCCAAATGTCACTGTAAAATAATGTTCTCTGTAAATTTCCCTGAGATCACAGACTATGTGCTGACTTGTGGATGCTGGGTGTTGAAGCATTCATTAGTACTACCAGAGGGCTGACCTCAGCTCACACTAAGCCTACTAAAATTAATGAATTTTTCAATCAAAATTTTGTACTAGAAAAAGAGAATTTTGAGTGCTGTGAGTGGGGAGAGAATGACATTTTACACAAGCATCTTAAAAGCTCCAGTTGTCCATGTAACTTAGTGGTGGGTGGCCTCCTAATATCCATATTTGTGTTTACTGGGGTTTGTAAATGCTGTCATAACTCTGGTAAATGATACAGAAAGAAATGAGTTAACTTCCCAGGGCTGGGAGCAGAAAATCCTTTCTTCTTTAGTGCCATTCTTGCTGCTGTTAAAGGTTTATCAAGAGGAAGCTGCATTTTTCTCAGCACATTATTACTGTGATTGTTTCCCCGGCTCTGACAGCAACCCCAGCACTTTCTCATTATGTGGTAGATGTGCAAGAGCCTGCTCTGTCTCCCATTAAAATCAATAACTATCTTCCTTAATTAGCATTCAAATTACGATCAGTCTTTTAACATTACTATCAATTAGGCACGGCACAGCCATGCCCTGTTGTTTGTCTGAATTCTTCCAAGTGATCCAGGTCCACAGAGGCTGGGCGGGATCGTGGGCAGGAGCCAGACCCCAGGGATTTGGGTTGCATCCACTGATGGTCACAGGCTCTCCAAAATGCTGGAGGAGGAGGAGGAGGAGGAGGAGGCTCTCCCGAAACAACGGACACAGCACAGCTGGGTTAATTGCTCTGTTCCAATCAAATGAATAACTCAAAAGTGTCAGAAGTGTGATTACATCTGCAGAAAAGGGAGCCTTTCCTCCTTTTTCCTCCGTGCTGGATGCTGAGGGCTGGAGAAACCTTGGCACGCAGCGAAGTTTCCCCAAGAGCTGGGCCGGGGCCCGGAAATGAAGACATGCGGGTTTCTAAGGCCAATTAGAGCGCGTGGGAGCGAAGGGTGACCGGCTGGGAAGCTGCAGGTTGGGCATGATAGCGCTGGGTTTACTCTGCTCCAAGCTCTGTGTATCAAGGAACTGATGTAGATGTTGAGGAGGCACCAGGGGAGCTTGAAATGATTGATGTGTCACCGTGACGCCTCCAAAGCACCTGCCAAGGGGGACCTGGGGCGGTGCAATGCAGGTTCCAGGGACTGAAGCCTGTGTTTGCTGTGCAAGATTGTTTCTTCAGATTGGGATCAGAGTATTTGCAGGGCTTCAGTCAAAAGAAGGAAAAAAAAAAAAAAAAAAGGAAAGAATGAAAGTGTTTTGATGAAGTTAAAGCACAGAACAAACCTGGCTCCCTGATGGCTCTACCAAGGTTTGCTGAAAATCAGCTGCTCAGCACATGGTGATATTTGCTAGCAAAACAGACTAAATGATCTAAACCAAAGCACATGGGGCTGTTATAAACCTCCAATGCCTTAAATCAGAAAATTGCTTAGCACTGGCAATTTACTCTAACATCCTCCTCAATCTAATAGAGATTATCCTCTGGAAAGGTCTGTTTTCTACTCTGAAAACTCAGACTGCCACCTATTTTCCTCTGTCCCCAAAGCTTATATTACATTTGCACTATTTAAACTCCTGGCTGTTTTTTATACTACTGTGTTTTACAGCCACGTGGTACATTTGAATTTATTCTGCATGTGGGAAAGAGAGGCAGACAGAAACCTGTTCTTGGGGAGCGAGGAGTATTTCCCCTTGGAGCTCTATACTTCACCTCCTCTCTCCGTTTTCCTTATCTGAGTTGATAGAAGACCCTCTTGGCAAGGATAGCAGTTGTCCATGTGGAAAAGTGACCTTTTAATTTACATTTTTCGCTTTCTTGGATCCGGTGAGCATCTGGAAGAAGGAGTGCAGCTAGTGCTGCTCTGCCAGAGGGTTTTCAAGGGCTGCCAGCAGCTGGTCCGTGTAGCTAAGGCAGGCTGCTCCAGACCAGAATGAACCCATTAGCATTAATTAAAAGACAGAGGTATCTAAGTGTGATGGAGCTTGCCTGTGTTGCTTCTGGAGAGGTCTCCAGGATCTCTTCACATCAGTAAATATGGACAGAACCAGGGCTTGTCCTGCAGGACAGAGGATGTGAGCTGCCACAAAATACAAGCATGGTTACCCCCGTGTTCAAGGCCAGGTTGAACAGGGCCCTGAGGAACCTGATCCTGTGGGTGGTATCCCTGCCATGGTTGAGGGATGGTAACTAAATGATCTTTAAGGTCCCTTCTAACCCACACCGCTCTCTGATTCTTGTGGCCACTTAGCCAGAACTGCCTGTCAAAGCAGGAGATGGGGATTCAGGGGCAGGAAGGAGAGAAACAACTTCCCCCCTTCCATCTCTGCTGTCTTCTTTATTCATTTACATCTCACAACTGGATTTAATTTATCTAGATGTGCCAGCTCAATGAAACTTCAGTTTCTTCTCTTAACTGCTGTGATAATCTCACCTCTGCTGCCTTCTGAAAATAGAAAGAGCCATGCAGATAAAATGGCCCATTTCGATGAGTATCTGTGAGATTTTTCAGCTTTCTTTTCTTCACATCACAGAAAACTTCAAACTTCACCTCAGCACCCGAGGCACAAAGTGATTCCCTAATAGCTGAGAGCATTTTTAATGCCTCTCTTTTTTGAGGTAAAGAACGAAGAAAAGGGTCTAAAAGAAATTCATATATTGTTCATAATAACAATTTGCAATGAAGCAAAACCCTTAATGTCCCTATGAAAGCCCTTGCAATAAAATATATACAGTTCCCTGTTTGGCTTTCAATCCTTATTTCACACTTTTTATTTGCTGAGCTTTTATATTTTCTGCTCAAGACGGGAAAAATGAACTCTTGGTGCTCAGTTCATGGGAGCCATCTCATCAAAGAGAAGAGAGTTTCCTCCCTAACCCTGAGTAACTCGCCTGCCTTCCACAGGTAAGGTGGGGGATGAGGGGAAACCCTCATTCTGTGTAGGGTTTTCCAGTTACATCACAATTTCTGATGGGGAGTCTCCAGAGGAGAACTTCAAAGACTGGTCACTTAAAAACCCCAAATTGTGGTACATATTCTGACAGAAAGGTCGTAACACTTTCTTTAGCTTGGGAAGCTGAAAAATGGCTTTATTTAACAGCAGTGTACTTATCCTCCTTGGAATGCGAATGAAGATTAATCCTCGGTCACGCTGGGAAAGACTTCACTTTGAAATGGCTGTTACAGTGATTTTAAATTAACACGTACAGCACACAGAGTGAATTCTTTTCCTCTGAGTGTGTCCACTCTGGGCACTTTTTACCACAATTTAATTGACTGCCAATTAATGTAAAGTAGTCAGACATTTTTAAGGCTGGGGTAGACATTTTCCCACATTAATCTGAAAGCTGGTTGATAATTAATCTGAGACATCTATCCTCACCAACCCCAGAGATAGGTAAAACTATCAGATACCAGACACTTGTTACTAAAAACCACAATTATATCTTCATTTATAACAGCTGAGGAACAATGTTTAATTAGTTACATGATATTATTTGTGGACAACTGACTTCCATATAGACATCTAGAGTGCCTTGAGTTGTATATTTAGGTTTGAAAATCATCTCAAGGTATCATTTGCTCCTTTGTGCCTCTCTTCTGACCTCCTACTTAACACCAGCAGAAGGGAATGAAAAAACGCTTTGTCAAAGGTAAGATATATTCTTTTCAATGATGAGTTTGTGGATTTTTTCCAGTCAAGGAAATCTCAGGAAATTAAGCAAAATATTTCTCTCCAAATATTTATTCAGCCTGAAGTTATTTGTGACTTTCTTTGGAAAAAATGGAAGCATTGTGAGAAGAGCCAGGCTTCTGGAAAGCATGATGCTGTTCTTGCCTGCACCTGGTTCATCTGCCATCCCTTGAATCTGGATGAAGGGAATGGACCTGACATTTTCCATTCCCTCTGTACACAGACACAGGATAACCTCAGGCTCACTACGAGCACAGGATCTGTTTGGTACTTTCACTCTTTGCTTCCTTTGTCTTGCAGAGACACCCAGCACCCACAGAAAGAGCATTACCTCCCTGTACAAGGGTCTTGCCCCTTCCTACAGCCCAGCCCTTGTGAGGAGCTGCGTTGTGCACGGTGGAAGGTACAGGGGAACGAGCCGCTCACAGAAACGCCAAACCCACTCATTCCATGTCTTATCTCATTTCCGAGCGAGCACAACCACCTCCTTACAGCTGCCTGGTGATGAAAACCCTCCATTCTGCTAGCTAATAACTGTGGTTGAGCCAAGCTAGTCCTTGAGAGAGATAAAAAGGAGCTGGCAGAGCCTGCTGCTTTCTGCTGGGGCACACCCACCTCCCAAAGTGCCGGTGACTCATGCTCAGATCTCCAACAACAGACGTGTTGCCCAGTGCTGTTGTGACAGATGCTGCCAAAACCTTTGGGGCCAATTTTCTTTGCCAGATCAAGGCAAAATATTTAAGTAAGCGAGACCAAGTAGACTGTTTTGCTCCCAAGACCCTTGCTGGACTCATTGCCTCAGAACCTGCACCAGTGCTTCAATTATGAGTTCTGCTGGGCCCTCAAAGCCTCCAAGCCTCAGACAACGTCTCAAAGTCAGGGTGCTGCAGGCAAGCTCAGAGGGATCTGGTGACCACAAACTGGACTGGGCTGGTCCATCTTTCTGAGTCTGTCGTACCAAATGTGTACTGGTCATACTGGGAGCAGTGGAGCCTCTGGAGCTGATGCTGCAATGTAGACAACACCCACGGACACCCCCACTCCCAGTTAAGAACAATAAAACAACTGTCACCTTCGCTTGCAGAGATGAGTTTCAGCTTTGCGATTTTCCCCCCACACCGCATCAAAGTCCCTCCAGTTGTGTAGACACCCCTGTGACTTAAGGACTTGAAACTTCTGCCAGGGAGGTGGGAGGAAAGCCCCTGCACAAATATTGAAAGGTTCTTAATCAAAGTCAGTAAGTGCCAGAGCAAAATGAATTGAACTTTAGGGTGAAAAATGGCTTTTCTTTTTAAGAAAGGTGGATACTTTCTATTGATTTTTTTTCTTTACTTTGGATTTTGCAGCAAATCCATAAAGAAACTTTCACTGCAATGTTCTTGGAAATAAATGGTCCACATATTATACACATTCATTTACACCCAGCAGATCTGTCTAAAAAGAATAGGAACTGATTGAGTTAGCTTTCTGTAAATGAAAAGGGGCTTGGCTGTACCAGTCTTTTTGCAAAGTAATTTATCTGCTTGAAAGTTGGATCATCAGCTGTAGTCAAACCTCATTTTGCTTTCAAGATGCTTGTTTTGTGCTTCCAGTCTAGGCTTTTTCTAAACCATCACGAGCTCAATTTTTAGCTTAAGTTTGCACAAACCTCAATGAATTAGATCACGACTAGGGATGAGGCTTGCTGCTAGTTCAGTCTAACCACTACGTGACCTGTGGCAGCAGGTGGTGGGATAACCAAGGCAGCTCCTGGGAAATAGCCCTTGGTAAGCAAGTAACACCAACATGGATCATCAACTGTGAGGAATTCTGCTTTTTTTAGTGGGGATGCTTATTAAATATTCAATTATGCTTCTTGAACCTGCAGCCTTCCACATCCTGTTGCCCTTTTTGTTTCCTGTCTGGACAGCTACAAAAACTATGCAAAGAGGCAGAGTAGCTTTTGGACTTTGAAAACTCCTCTCTCCTTTTCCCGTTTTATTCTTTCAGAGGTGCAGCCTCCCCAAATCTTTCACTACCAGTAATCATCTGTGTCTCCTTGGTGAGTTTTGTCCTCCACCACCACCACCACCACAGGTCTTGGATATTAGCTATCCTACTGCCCACTTGCTTCACTTTGATATCAATCCTCTCAGACAGAGGTTAATCCTGAGGAAAAAGCCTCCCACAGGATCCTCATTCCTTTCTGCCTACTCACATGAATCAGCGAGTGGTTCCGTGAGCGGGATGCAGAGGGAGCAGGTCCGTGCTCAGGGCACATCCCCAGGCCCCTGCACCAGGGAGCCGGGAGAGCTGAGAGCTCAGCATTCCAGAGATGCTTTGATGTCCGGAGAGCAGCAGCTCTTCGTTTTCTCTCCCATTAGCTCCGGCTGGCTTCGGGGGATGTGACATCTGCTCCCCTGGCTTTAGGCAGAGCTGCCCTGCCTCCGAGGGATGTGGCATCTGCTCCCCTGGCTTTAGGCAGAGCTGCCCCTTGGCGAGGGCAAAGCCCAGCGAGGCCCCCGGGCTGTAACACCAGAGGAAGATCGGGGCACCCCAAGGTACCCCAAAGGTGCAGCAGTTTGCAGGCACAGCTCAGGCCCCACCAGCAGAGAGTGCTGGGGACATCTGTGTCACCCACCCCAGCAAGGAGCTCAGGTATTGCTGCTGAGGCTTTTGAGGGCACACACATCATTTTGTGAATGAGGAAGCAGGAAAAAGAAGCTGATAGAGCACCCTGAGCCCCAGTGGCTTACAGCAGTCCTTTGAGTGAAGTGGATCCCATCCACGACACCCATGGATGAGGATGAACTGAACCAAACAAGCAGCTGCTTTGCTAATGTCCCCTCACCTGTAGAAAGGGCTGCAAAGCCTGGCTGGAAGGTGCAGGAGAGCTCCCAGCCCGCATCAGCCATGCTGGGTCCAAGGGCTCTCCCCAGGGCTGCTGCATTCTGGCTGAGGTCTGGAGGAGATGCTGACCACAGACAGGGGTGTGCTGCCAGGCCCTGACAGTGTTTTTACCTGATTTGCAGCCCTGGGGGAGGAAAAGCGTTCAGAAATCGATATTAGTGGATTTTAAATTAAGTACTAAATTATCTCACCTTCAGTCACAATGGATTTACTCCAGAATGATTCCTACAAAAAATTTACTGTTTTTCCATTCCATAGAGTACTGCACACCATGTATCCTCCCCCCAGAAAAAAGGAAACAGTAAAAATTCCCTCTTCCTCCCTAAATCTGTGTAGAGACATCCAGATTTACCTCGAAGTGAGTCACTGGTGAAAATACCACGATGTAACATTATCTGGGGAACAAACCCCTCTGCAGTACTGTTGCATGAAGCATGGATACAACAATGATATCATACATAACTCTGGTGAGCTTATAAATACACGAATAGAAAATGACCTGCAAGTTGTTTTTCCTCTTGGCTGTGAGACCAGGTGCCAGTAGCTCTGATGTAAGTGTACACTTACATATTAGTGCAGTGCAAGGGAATCTTTTTTTGTGCTAGGAAACACCTGTGATGGAAAAACAGCAACATAAATACTTCATCATTTCAGCCACAGCTGCTCTGTGGCTCTTGTGCTGAATTCTAAGAGATAGTAAAACCCGTAATCATTTCCCTCTTCTGCAGTTTGTAGCCAAAACATAATTACAGTAAAACACCAAGCTTTGCAAAATGCGAGAGGTGAAATCATGACCCCCACACTGAGACGTTTTCAGCCTTGTCTGCCATGTGTGCCTTGCTTCCTGGTCCCAGGGGTGTTCCCCAGGTGCCTACCACATGCCTGGCAGCAGGAAGTGAGCTTCACCTGATGCTCCTTGTGGTGCTGTGCTGTGGCTGCCGGAGGAAAAGGTCTTCTGACAACACATCAGGAAAGATGAACTTTTAAATAAATTTTTGTAGCTACAGGCTGTTGGTGTGACTCCATCGGCAACTGCTGAAGGCTCTAGATAAGGATGTCCCAGCCAGCCTGGCGGGTGGTCAGGCACTCCAGAGGTTCTCCTTGTAATGCCAAATCTGCCTGCTAATGAATGGGTCACAACCTGCCTGTCAATGCCCTTTTGTTAGCTGTTTTTGGCTGTATCCAGCTGCTGTGAGGAGGTTATGGTGCTGGGGAAGTTGTGTGGCTGGACTGGCAGCTCCGGGAATAGGGAGGAGCTCTGTCCCTGCATGACACCAAAGATTTTTGTGAACAAAGGGGAGCTGTAGCTTCATGGAAATGCTAATAGATGGCCACGTTGTCCTAGAGAAAGTGTCTGTGACACTGTGGGTAGCGCCCCAGTGTTGGCCTCATTCCCTCCATCTGCACACGGGTCGGGGTGGGGTGAACACACTCACATCTGCAATTGGAGGAGAATTATAAACTCTTTCTGAATTCTGTCTGTGGGCTGGGCTCTCTGGTCAGTACTGGGAGGTTCTGGCATCAGCAAACATGCTGTGGTGAATACT
The DNA here is from genome assembly GCA_013399875.1 of Gymnorhina tibicen. Classification (NCBI taxonomy): domain Eukaryota; kingdom Metazoa; phylum Chordata; class Aves; order Passeriformes; family Artamidae; genus Gymnorhina; species Gymnorhina tibicen. The sequence continues at coordinate 3,022,400 of VXAZ01007116.1, read as the reverse complement.
GGACCTTTAGTGGGAAGTCACTGGCCCCATCCCAGCTTGGCCTGGGTCAGATGCTCATCCCTTAACCTCTCTTTTTGTGCTCTCTTTGCCTTTCATGTAGCAAATAGCTCCCACCAGTGAATATCAGGATTTTTTGCTCATGAACCATTACAGACATGTTAATTCTTCCTTAAAGAGACTTAAAAAGAGTCAAACTCCATACCCTGGTGCACACATTGTATTTAGTAATTAAAAGCTCTTATCGCACCAAGTTTTGGTTTAAATATAGTTCACAATTCCCCCTGGACTACAGAAGGAAAAAGTGATTCTAAAGCAATGTATGATAGACAGCCTGTGAAATTCGTATCCCTTCTGAAAGCTGGGTGGAGAGACCTTTCCCAAGGAGAGCTGGAGGGGGAAATCTGGACAGACAAAGTCAGAGAGAGAAAGGGAAGAGGACAAGAAGACTCATAGCAACAAAATATTCACCCCTTTCTAAATAAATACCTAAACTTGTTTAACATCCCGTCTGGATGGGTGTGTAAAGATATCCCTAGGGAGGAGGAGCGCTGAAGGGCAAAATGAACAGACAATGAAGTTTCACTCTGGCTTGAACCAACCCACTGTGAAGGGTGTAGAAAGGCTGGCAGTGCCACCAGGGTTTGACCCTGTCCCTCTGGGCTTTCTGGTGTTTCTGGAGCTCTTTGCTCTTAGGACCACTAACGTACCTGGCTATTATCTTTAGCTCAAAAAAACAAAATTTGGTCTGCTGAATGTGGAAATGAGGGTGGGTTTTACTACAAGACAAACCTGCCTCACACCTTGCTCTCCACAGCCCAGGGCATCCTCTGAGGATTCTCTGAGCGGTCTCTCGCCCGATGACTGAAAAATAACAGCATCTCTGTGGAGTGTCCATAACGCTCTGGTGAGAAGCCCAACACAAGAAGGTAATCAAAGAACAGAAATGGGTGTTTATTTCTTCATTTTTCTATTCATTCAGCTTCTCGATGCACTAAGGGGAAGGTCACCCCCCGTGCTGGTGGTGTCAGGGGGATGCACGTGAGGAAGGAGCACAGGTCCAGCCCTGGCGTGGACCCCCCTCCTCCCGGGCATGCTGCCCGAGCCCGTGACATGCTGCAGCATCCCCAAGTTGCACACACATCTGTTCCAGCACCAATTAGTCATGTGATGTTTGAAACATCAAATATTCTTTCCCTGCTTATCAACACTGCAATTATGGCCTGTCAGGGTTTTATGCTCTACTCAAAATAAACACCCAAATGTTCGTGTTAACCCTTCAGCTCTCTGGGACTGTGGGGCTGCACAGCAGTTTGTGGGGTGAGCAGGGACCACAGGGCTCCTGTTGTGGGGTAGAAATGGGGGAGAAGGGCAGTGACTTAAGGTACAGGGCGTGTGGTGCCAAGGCCAGGCTTAGAATTGAAGCTGTTGACTATTTGCTCAAAGGCTGTCATAATATTTCACCTTTTTTGCCGTGTGGTGTTATGAATACACTGCAGCAACCCTGGCTGTGGAAAAGTTTTGAAGCATCCTGGGAAGAACTGATGATAATTTTTTTAGAACCCCTTTTTCTCCTGAGACGTGGGGTTTTTTCTGTGTCACTGAAATTTACAGGAAAGAAACACATTTTAAGGGAGTTTTAATTTTCTCTATTAAAGGATGGCTGGCTTTTGATCTGCCAGCCAAAGATTTTCATGATTTTATTTTACAAAAAGGGGATGAGAACTAAAAGGCTTTAACTTTTTTTTTTTTTGAGCAAAAGAGAACTTCTTTCTGCATTTTTACTCAGTAAAATTGAGGTTTTCTTTTTCTCAGCTTCCTGAGCCTGTGTTAATGCCAGCATGGGACACACTGCAAAATCTTTTGCCTGGGCAGATGTTGCAGAGACTTTGCTTCATTTTGGTGGCCAGACAGGTCTTGTGTGCTGCTCTGCACAACTCACAGCCCCTGCTGCCCTCCTCAAGCCTTACCCAGTAGTGCTGTGAAGGCAAAGAAGCCTTGAGGCATTTTGGGGTACAGGGAGGAGAGGTCAAGCTACTGCATGCAGTGGGTACATCCAGTAGTTTACCACCGTTGCAACCTGAATATTTTAGACACAAACAATCTGAGTTGTCTTTCCCAGGCCACTTCTGCTTTTTCATGGGATGAGCTTTGGAGCCAGTGCTCAAGAAAGACCATTGGCTGTGTCAGGTCAGGAGCAAGGGGCAGTGGCAGAGCCAGCCTTGGGAAGGAAACCTGCCCTGCTTCTGCCTCTGGAAGTGCTGGGGTCTCTGTCTGCTCTTTGGGCTCTGAAATACCCACTGTAATCACCCCAAAGTAAGTAAATGAGCAGGAAGGCTGCAGGAGGGGTCACATATGTGCATTGGCTCTGAGGGACAGACCTGACTCTGCTCTTCCCTTCTCCATGACCTTCCCCTCTTCACTTTTCACACCTCCCTTGGTTTCGCTGTGCAGCGTTTTGTTTGGAAAATTTCAACTACACAGCACGCTGCAGTTAATAATAATGATGTGCAAGCTTGTTTTTTTTTATTCTCTATTGCTGCTTAATGACCTAAACATCTTGAGTGCTTTTGATAAGTTGACTGAGGTGTATATATTAAATTCCTGGAGTTTCTGTTGTGAAGGGCTCTCAGCAATGAGCAATGTCAGAGCTAATCTGCATCTCTCAGGGCCTGGGACATGCTGCAGCAATGTGAGGAACCACAGCCCAGCTCATGCAGAAGTCCTGCTTTATGGATACTGCTCCAACACCTCCTCTGCAGCAAATGTCAGTGTCAAACAGAGGAGAAAAGTGATGGGATTTACTTGGACTAAGAGAAGCTCAGCTGTGTCCCAGCCTGCTCTTTATGGGTGTCACATGAGGCATTCATTGTCCGATTTTATCTCAGTCTTGGGATTACTTATTTCTTTAAGGGAGAGCTTGCTGCTGATTTTCATCTTGAATGGCAGTACTGATCCAGTGCAACATTCCAGCTGCTTAGGCATCGTTGCCCAACCTCTACCTTTGCATCCATCTTTCAAACAAAAAGAAAAGTTGTGGTCATAAGAATATTACTTATAAGAATACTTTAAGAATTGATATCTTCAAGCAGCCCTTTTCCTACTATTTATTATTTTGCCTTTGGAGGATAATGTTCGGAAAATTTGCTTGTCCTCCGGGAGCTGTGTTGGGTGCTGCCTTGCACTGGCTATTGGTCGGGTCTGGAAGACAAGCTCTTGCACAGGGCTCTGTGCCGTGCTAGCCAGGTTAGCTGAGTGCAAACCTCCTTCAGAGGTCCCTGACAGCCTGCCTGCTGTGCTCAGTGGCTCCCTGGCAGCAGTGTGGCAGACGGAAACACAGCTGGAATGCAGGGGCTGAGGGGATGCTGCTAATGAGGGGTGTCAGCCCAGCCCAAACAGCTCGGCTGTTTAGCAAAAGGTTCTGTGCTTTGGAAGGGCTTTCAGGGGCTGAGTGGCCAAAATGGCTTTAGTGCGGCCTCTAAAAGTGCTGCTGTGACACAGCCCTGCTCTTCCGAGCTCTCAAAACCCTGAGTTTTGCGTACATCTGGTATTTTTAACGGCGATTTAGTGAGTCAGAACAGACCATAGATGTCCGATTGCCTAAGCCCACACTGCAGCATGAGCTGGGCAGGGCAGCCCATGTTTTGAAGTACCCTAATCTCCAAGCAGACATGGGCAAATTGTGACTCCAAGGGTGCAAGCTCAGCACCTGGGTTTGAAACTGTGCCTCTGTTAAGAGAAATACGTATTTCCCATGCCTGAGGACAGCGTGCCTCAGTTTCCCTTCTCACACCGGTCAGCTCAGCTCTCTGGCAGGCCCTGGGATGTGCTGCTCTGCCCATCACATCCTTGCAGCACCCAGCCCTAGCCATGGCCTGCTCACCAGGGACCCCCAGGCAGCTGAAATAACCCAATTCAGCTCCAGCTTTCAAGCCCAAGCCATTGCCCAGGCGCCGAGGGCTTTCCCTGCTGAGCTGTTACTGCTGCAGGTTCTGCTCCTCACCAAAACCAGCTGCCCTTGGCAAAGCCGAGTCCTTGGGGCCTCCAGGCCTCCCGAGCATGAAATACCTACTCTGAGTGCAGCAGCTGGAGCCTGGAATGCCTTGCTCTACACAACGGTCTGGGTTGTGGTTGCTCCCAGTGTGATGATTCAGTTTAGTGAAAATGCCACAGTTGGGTGATATCTCATTTCAGTATCAAAATGACATTTGATTTGTTTACAATAGAGAGTAAGTGAAAGTAAGAAATATGTTACTTTGAATTTCAAAGAGAAAATCCTCATCTGAAGAGATCAAATGCCTTCTTTGTATCTTTTAAGATAAAATGTTTTTGATGCTATCACGATCCACCTTTGGAAATTTTGGGATAAGAAATACTATTATCCAATGGAAAAATACTTTGCTGAAAAATTGGCTATTCTGCTTCTGAGAGAAATATCTGACCCCTGTAGAAAGATGTGTTACTGGGGGAGACTTTCAGTGGTTGTACGTGAAGCGGCAGCTGCTTCTGACTTGCCTGAGTCAAGTTCCCAGTCCAGCCTGGCAGAGCTGGAGCTTGTAGCTGCTGGTGTGTGCTCAGACACCCAAGGACAGCAAGGAGGCTGTTATCAGCTCGTGTCCCTTACAAGGCATGGGCGAGCTCACGCTGGCTGCTGCTGGCAGGTACACAATTAACCTTGCTAATCAGCAGCTCTCTGAGGAAGGAAGTGTACTGCTCCTGCAGGGAATTCATTTCTTGCTTCGGGTTGATTGATATTCATGCACTCCAATATTTCAGCATTCCTCTGCTAGGAGTGTCAGGTCTGGCTGGAGCAGGAGGGATTTTTCCTCTGCTAGAGCAAGGCAGAATTGCTCTGCAGGGGTTGGTACCTTCCTGCAAATCTGATCTGGGCTGGGAGAGCTGGAATGCTTAATAACACTTAAGGAAATACAGGGGAAGGAAGACAAGGGATCAAAATCTACAGGGGAAAACATCAAGTGAACTGAAGTACCAGAGAGAAAATTACGATTTGAGGTGGGATTTGGTGGATCTCAGGAGGCTGGCTGCATTGTGCTGTCAGCTGGTCCCGTGAGCCTGGGTCTAATCTGGGTCTTGCACTCATGGTAATTTAAAACTCAAAGATAAACTGAGTTGGAGAGTGTTGGTGTCTGTCCCAAGTGAACAGAACAGTTTCGGCTGTCAGAAGAGGCTGGAAAAGCCTGGATTTCAGCTATTCACTGCCAAGGATAGTGTCTGAAGGAGTGGATGCTGCCTGGTGAACCCCTTGGCAGGACCTGGCCCTGGGGTACAATCACTGATAGCAGGCAGAGGTTGTAGTAGGTTTTAAAAGCAAAACTTGTTCCAAACGGTGATGTTCTAAACTTGCATTTTTTCATTACTAATTTTTCCAGATAAACCCTGTGGAAGGAACCTTTATTAGCTGCAAACCCCTTCTGCAAGACAGACCAGCATTTTCCTGTTTGAGTCATCCTGCAGCAATGAAAGTGAGTCCCCAAATGTGGGGACAGAAAGATATTCCACCCACCAGCACAATCATATATATTTACAGGCTGTATTTACGCAGGACAATGTACTATAATTTTTAAAGGCTGTTCTTTTGCCAGTCCATCTCATAAAAGACCATCTGAACGTGCAGATGTGGTGCTCCAACTCTCTAGGGTGCTGGTTCAAGGCATTGCTGGTGGCCCCATTACCTTTCCTCACCATCTTTAGCCCTGCAGAAATGCAGTTGGAGAGGAGGGTGGTTCTGTGTCCCAGCACTTGCTCCTCCGGATTGGCTGTGGCCTGAGAGATGCTCATGCTCTCTCTTTATTTAATAAAACCATCACTCCTTCTCAGATAGTTTTCCCCAGATGAATTTATCAGTTTAAACAGCTCAATTAAAAGGCCAGCAAAAAGTCCTTAAGGGCACTGCCTTTCATCACTGGTGAGAAGATGAATGCAGTACAAAGAGATTGCAGAGATGTGACAAATAGCATTGCAAATAAACCCTGAAAATGAAAAGGAAAAGAATTCCCAAGCAAATATCTACATCATCTCTACATGTTACCCCAACCAGGCCTGGCAAGACAGCACAGCCCCTTGCACCCTGGCTGTGCTCTTGGCTAATGGCTTGAAATTGCTTCCTTGTGGGTTGTGGGTCACACAGAGGTGTTGTGGTTGTACCCTCTGCAGTTCCCATCCTGCAGGGATTCAGTCCAGGGGAAAATTGTTCAGAGACCCCACCAGTCTCATGCAGAGAGGCTTCTTTTCTATTATTATCATTATTGTTTTCATGGAAAATCAGCCATTAAGTTGTTGCTGAGGCTGGTGCTTACTTTAGTAACTAAGGCAGCTTCAGCTGTGTGTGTCAAGGCTCAGCTGTGCTCAGCTCTCTAAAACCAGAGCAGAAGATGTCTTTGTGTCCACAGAGCTCGTGGTCTATGATGGGACACCCCAAGTGGACACCACAGGGCATGGGGAGTGAGCAGCTGGTACTGGCTAGATGGGAGAGACAAAAACTTTGTCTTCTGTGTCACTGTTTTATGAAAGCGAGGTCCTGGGCTCCCATGAAGTTTTGCTGGATTTATTCTTTCTGGGCTTCTGCTTCCTTTTTCTACAGCAGTGCTCTGAAGCACAAAGCCAGCAGCAGGGCTTGTATTTCTGGGACACCCCAAGGCCAATTGAGTCAGGAATGGAAGGTGAGGTTCAGGCCCAGACTGAAACCCATAGTCTTGAAAAGACATAGGAAAGCCTTGAGCTGCTACATAGCCCACATTTAGACTGTCTCATCCTCCACAGAACTGTGAATTACTGAGAAGGTAGATGTAATTCATTTCTTTTTTCAGTTCAAAAGGCTCAAGTATTTGCAACTTGCATATGCTTATTTGTTTCCCAAGCAACTGGAGATGCTACACAGTGCCAATGTGTTATACATTGAGGTTGCATTAATTCTTTCTATTTCCTGTGCTGGAGATATTCTAGAATCACTGAGCAGGAACTTCACCAGATTCAAAACAAATGTTAAAAAAACCCAAACATGAAGTCACTGAGAACAAGGGCCGTTGAGAAAGTCTGTTCCACGGTGATGCTCTAGTCACCGTGGGAAAAAAAATTTGAAACAACCCAGGTAAGGCAATTAGTTTTGCTTCATTTCTTCCTGATTGTTTTCTTCCTTTGCCTTCCTGTGTTCCACCACGTTTTCATAGAACACGGTGATGTGCACCAGGGCTGCTGCTGGTTGGCCACTGATGGTAAATCCAGGTGTACCCTCATGGCTTATTGTGGGCATTGTCTGGGAAGAACCCTCTGTGAGAGGAACAGGATTTGGTCTGTCTGTGGGGTTGATGGCTGCTTTTGACCGGTTTCAACTTTACTGAGTGCACAAACCCCCTGACCTTTGGCCTGGCATATGGGGAGGCCAGGATGAACTGGAGGAACATGAGTTTTGGTGGCTATAGGGTCTCTGTGTCAATAGATTTTCATTTCATTTGAGGAACAGATAGAAACAGGCCTTCCCTGGAACCCCCTACTTGCCAGTCTGATTCTGGTCTGTCTGCTCAGCCTTGAAACAAGGCAAAAGACCCTTCTGGGGAGAGGTGAGGCAGCATTTGTGGGCTCCTGGAGCAGGGCTGGTGGAGGGGAGCGGCCTCTCACCGTGGACCCCTCTGTCTGTGGGGTGGGGTGGGTAGGTTTGGTGACAGGCTGACTCCACTCAGCTGACAGCAGCCATCCAGAGCAAAGGGTGAATTGAGCCCTGCTGCAGGGCAGGGCAGGGGAGCTAATGGGAGACTTCTGTCCAGAGGCACTTTCTCGGAGTTTTTGCACAAAGGAGTTCAAAAACTGATAGTAAACTGGCCCTGCTTCCCACAGGTCAAAAATACCTGAAGATGATCTGTTTGGAGCTGCCAAAACGTTTCCTTCAAGTTGTTGTCAGCAGGAAGATGATCTGCTTGAGCTGAGCCCTGCTCAGGGCAGAGCCCAGTATTTGCTCTGCGCCAGTCTGGCATTTTTGCTGAATCTTGGCAGAGTTGAGCGGGAAAAGGATCCACAGTATTTTGGGGAAAGGAGGGCTCTCCATCAGCCTCCCTGAACTTAACCCTCCCCACCCTCACAGACACCTCAGCCTATTCTCTTCCGAAGGACATCAGGTATGTCTCCCTTTTCCACTCTTGCTCTGCCCGTATGGTGCCACGGCTGTGACCCCGCCTGAAGGTCATTCACTAGGGCAGGGCCCGGGGTCCTGTGGAAAATGGTACATCCCTGCAGAGTGAGAGCCTGTATCATCCTCCATATATACAAGTGGTGCAATGTGGAAGCTATTCAGGCAGCTCTATTTCTGGCATTTTGTAACTTTGGAGTGCCTGCTTTTGCAACCTGAATAAAGTTCTTTTAAGTATAGAGTTTAGGAGGTTTTTTTTAGGATGTAATTATAATCTTGTTCTACATAATTTAACAGCATCAGGGCAGGAGATTTTTATCCGAGGCTGGAAGTAATTGTCAGGCTGGTATTGAGCAGCCAAGCGACTCGAGGGAAGGACAAAGCTGTGCATTTCCCAGCCACAAAGTGGAGAAGAGGACAAGCCCAACCCCGGGTCTGCACACACAGTCTCTGCAGCGGGCAGGATGCCTTGTGAACTTTGAAGGGGCACGTCGAAGGTTAAAGATCATCACCAAATTATCTGCACCATAGATGCAGAAATGAAGTGACATTTGGGACTTACTCTGTTCCATGGGCATGGTGGCATGCTCAGAGTGGACTGCCACCTCCTGTCCTGCTCTTGGCGTGAGGTGTGAGGGGTTTGAGGGTTATCTCAGGCGTGGGGCAGCAGGGTCTGGGAGCTGGGGATGTGGGTCAGCTCAGCAGAAGTGTCATTGGCCAGCAGCTGCATGAGAGGGCCCTGGATGCTCCTTCCTCACTGACCCCTTTGGGGACCTTGGGTCATTTGAGGCGATGGGTCCATAACAAGCTGCTGGTGGTGATGGCCAGCACCAAACTCAAAGGGCCGCTGACACCAAAGTCTCCTTGCCCAAGGAGGGCAAGGGGGTTAGTGCTGATCCAGTTTACACGGCTCTGATGATGGGAAGTAAATGGAATTTCGGCTTTGCTTCTTCTGCTTTCCTGCATGTTTTGATCAGCATGGCCAAGATCTCACCTGGAGAGAGGCCAGAAGGGGTGGGAGAGGACTCTGGAAAGGTACAAGGGAACAACCGATTTCCTAGATCATTAATTTGCAATTTGCAGCCAGTGTCATTGGCTCAAGATGAAGGACTGCCAGGGACAGCAGTGGAAATCTGGGACTGCAGATGTTTTCTCTTCTTGAGGTGACTGCTGAGTGGCACAGAGCTAATGGCACGACACTGGAAAACCAGGAGCAGTGAGTGCCTCCCAAATTCCTGTGCACAGACAATGTCCACAGAGCCGTGGGTGCTCAGGCACCCTTTGCTGTTGGCACAGGGACACTTGAAGCTTCCTGGTCTCCCCTGTGCCCCTCTCTGATGTGGGTTGCAGTCCCTCTCTCCTGCCTTCTGTCTCAGGATTAACCTAATTGGAGTTATCAGGTAAAGCCTCCTGGTTTTGACAGCAGAGGATCTGGATTCCCTCTAATGCCAGTTCTAATTTTGGTGCTCTTTAACCAGGGAAATCCTCCTGGCTAGCTCTGCCAGCTCTGCTTCTACGTCTTTCACTGGATGCTTTGAGTTACAAGAGTGAAAAATGGAGTGTGATGGAGTATTACCAGTAAATCAGGTTTTTAAATGAGGTTAACCAAATTCTCTACTCACAGCCAAGTCCATCACAGCTTCTGATTTGACTCCTGTTCCTTTGACAAGACCCGTACTCGGGGCACTTACCTACCGGGTGTTGGGGTGTCCAAACCCCCTGCTGCAGCAGGCTCCCCCACAGCACATTTCCTAGGATTGTGTCTGGATGGCTTTTGAATAAATCTGTTTTGATACTGAATACTCATACGTTTTTTAGCATCTGGTTCAGTGGGCCTAGTGAGCTGCTCCTTGGGAAGCAGAGATTTGTGAAGGGCCGTGTGTTGTGCCCATGAGATGAAAACCTGGATGCTATATCCAAACATGATGTGTCTGCCCACAGAGAATGAGCCCCCCGAATGTCTCCCGCCCTGGGAAACCCCTGTGTGTGAGCAGAAAATCCTCATTTCTCCTGAGCAAAGCAGAACATCTCATTTACTCGTGTTTGCTGTTTGTCTTTCCCACTCCTTCCTGGTGGCTGTTTAATAGAAACCTTGGACTAGTGGCACTTTCCACACTGCGAAAGGACCTGCCCTGGGACAGATTTCTTGGCCTCTGTTTTGCTCTCGGGTGGGAGCTCTTGTCTCATACTTGGAGGCTGAGACCCAGAAACCCCTGTGCAGGGCTGGGAGCCAGCACGTGCTGGTGAGGAAAGGGAGCTGCCAGAGACAGAAAATGTGCTGCTGTTGGTACAAACTTGCCTTCCCACTGTCTTTGAGCACATGGTGGAGCGGTGCCGAGGAAGTGGCGAGTAATTACACTCAGACTCCCTCCGTGTGGGGTTTTGCAGCCTCTGCAGTGTTTGCAACCTCCCGTTGCATTGTTCAGCTGTCTTGCTGTATTAATGGCTTTGAACTCTTGCTGCTGAGGGGAGTGATTAAGGTGTTGCTGCTTAGTCATCAGACTTTGCTTCCTGTTTAATTTCTGATGAATATGACGGAGCTTAAGTGCACCGTGATTGAAATCCTAAGTGCCTTCCCTGTGGAAGGGTTTCAAGGTGCTCTTCCTTTCTGCCCACTGGATTTTGGGGATTGAACTGCTCAGCAGCCTCTGGCACAACAGAGCCTTTGCTTGTGATCTGGAGACCAGCTCCTTCTATGAAAATGGAGAGCTAGAAAAGGTAGACAGGCTGCATGGAGGGCTCTGTTAATGTTAACACATTGTTTTCAGGGTTTGGAGACATTTTATTTATTTAAAAACTCCTGGTGCATATTCACCGGGCAGAATTGCTGATTTATTTTTTTTTTTTAGATCATATCTGAAGGATGAAGAAGCCCTTTGTATCAAATGAAGTTTGTTTTACATTTAGCAGCTTCGGGTCAGGGACAAAAAGAGGTTTGTTGGGGGACCAGCAGGTGGCCAAAGGCAGCGCCCAGCCCTCCTGGTTCACTGGGATTTATCAAACACAGCAGAGGACAGAGCTTGGGAGAGCCAACCCATATTGTGCCAAAGCTGTGCTGGCCACACTCCTGGGGCTAACAGGGCATGAAATCCACTACCCAGGGCCTCTGCAGGGTCCTCCCTAATTTGCAACAGCTCAAATAATTGAATCACATGGCCTCGCCATTTTGTGGTTAAAAAAAAAAAAATTAAGGTGGCTTGGTTTAACTTTAAACACAGAGTATCTCGACACAAACAGCTCAGTTCAGGAGCTGTTACACTCTTTGAGCTAGTGCTGTGCTTTGCTTTACTCATCCTGGTGATCCCTGAGATGACCACACGAGCCTGGCTGGACCCTGGCTGGGGCTGCTGCTGGTTACGTCCTTGTGATGGATCCTGCACTTCACTGGTGGAGATAAAAATGAAAGAACCTTGCTGGTCAGCCTCACAAAAAAACCCTGACCTCAAAATATTCAGTGGACCGATCAATTGCTGATAATTGTTTCATATCAGAGTAACTTTTATGTTTATTTTTTCGAGACTTCCTAAAGAAAAAGTTTCCCTCAGCCCTAAATTTTAAAATGGTTCTTCAATTCAAACTGAAAAATGGAAACATCTTGTTTTCAAAAGTCTGAAACAAAATAATTGATGCTTACCCCTGCTTTTCACTCTATCCTGCACAACAAAAACATTTTGGCAAAGTTTGTATTCAGTTGTGAGGTGTTTGGGATCTCCACAAACTGTGTGTGGTTTTCCTCTGCAAAATTGAGTGCTGGGAAGTGATGAGTGTTCAGTGGAGCAGAAAAGTGAGGGTTTTTTCCCAAATATTTGATGGATGATGAACAGTACGGTGGCTAATGGAGAGATGATGCTCAGAGTCTAAGGAAAAACTGTGTTGCTGCAAAGAGATTGGATAAGGCCCTTGAATTCCTGGAGATAATTTAATAACGGCATGACGGTATGAGAAGGGAAATTAGCTGAGCAATTTTTAAGGGGATTGTAATTGACAATGCCATTCAAAACAGAGGTTGTACTGCTGTAAGGCCAAAGGTTTTACAGTCAAATGAGAGCAGGAATCCTCATGGAACAGACTAACACCAGGTAGCTCTTACTCAGAAACTTCTCCCATTGAACTAACAGTAACCCAAACCCAAACCCAAACCCAAACCCAAACCCTAACCCTAACCCTAACCCTTACCCAAACCCAAACCCTAACCCTAACCCTTACTCCAACCCTATTTTTGATGCAGAATTAAAAAATTAATTACCCAAGTTCACTCCCATCCTCTGTACAAAGGAAAAAAAAGAAGGCCACAAGGTGGGACTTTATTCCCTATTTGTCCTCCAGGTGGGAAGTCACTGCCTTTGTGTCTCCTTGAGATCTGCAGGTTCTTGTGTTTCCTGAACCCTCTCTCCTTGCTGCATTCCCCGAGCTCACCCTGGAGACAGGTATTCTTCCACTGGGTACATTTTGTGAGATAAATTGATGTCTCCTCAATGAGGAAAACTAAATCAAAATAAACTCTCTGTTGTCCTAGCTGGTGACATTTAGTAAATCTGCTGCAAGGTGCCAAATTTCAAAGTATTACAGCAAGGATGTTCACACTTCAGCTTCAGATTTAGATGTTCCAGAATAGAAATAAGGCTTGACATATCCAATCTAATTAAGAAAATAACAACTACTAAAAGGCCATGTGAATTTGGTACCTGAAATACTTATGAATGCTTTAAATCACACAAGGGTGCTTGCCACAGGCTTCTGACGCCTGGGAATACTGCACAACCTTTTTCATATTGCACCTCTCCCTTCCAGGGTTCTCCAGGATGGGTTTTTCCCTGCTGTCCCAAATGCCCAGCTGGGACATCAAGAGTTGAAATGTTTGTGCTGGGAAGAGTCAGAATCAGTGTTAGAAACAGGTTAGGTTTGCCTGGCTGCTGAATTGCATTATGTATTTTTCTCATTCATTTGAGCCACCTATAGGAACATCAATGCCTTTTTCAGGGGAAAACCTGATATTAAAATAGAGTAGAGTAAGAAATAGCACGGACTAACATCCCTGCTGAAACACCACCTCTCTCTGAGGCAGCAGGAGTTGTCAAAAATCCCATTTGCAGTGTTAACACTTCAGTAGGGGGTAAACAGAGCCAGGGATCAGATGGATAATTCCCCTCAAAATTATTATTTTACCTCACTCCATCCAATCACTCAAGTTGTTTTGCTATCCCACAGATCTCTCCCTTAATGTCAACAAAATGATTATAGCCTACAACAGCAGCAAGATGTTTCATCCACGGGAGCTCCGGTGAAATGTTTTATGGCACGATGTGTTGAAAGCAGCGTTTGATGTGTAAATGTCAGGAACAATCAGCTTCCCTGTCACCGAGCGAAAATACACAAATACAGGCACCAAAAATGTCACAGGGCACGTAAATCACCGTGCAAATGGCCAGCATAAGTGCTGGTGGTGGTGTGGAAAAGCCGCCACACCGGAGCTCGGTGCTGCCAGGGCCGTGCAGCATTCCTGGTTTGGGAATTTTGTTGGCAGCACGGTCCAGTCCCACTGATGTTGAGGTTCTCAGGTCTCCCAGCGCCAGCTTCTGCAATTCCAGCATATTGATCAAAGCCTCTTTTTTGCAAATGAACATTTATGGATTCCCTGGTGCACCAGCATTCCTCTTTTCTTGGTAATAGAAGCCACAGAAAACAGTTTGATGAAACAAGCCAGATCTGAAGGCAGAAGATATTGAAATCTGGAAGATTCAATTTAATATTTTTTATTACATATTTTTGGAACCTTCATTATCCCCCCCACCCTCCAGGAATTTAATTACCTAAGGAAAATTATAGTACTGATTACAAGATTGCAGATTTATTTTCACTGCTGAGAACTCCTTTTTTTTTTTTTTTTACAGCTCACATTACACTTGCATGACTTGTTCTGTAACATCTTGAATTTTTTAATGCTATGATGCAGAAAGGTGCTTATATATATATAGATGAACTAGGCAGAATACTTGATTTTCAGTCTTTTTGAAAGGAAAAATGTTATTTTCTTGGTTTGAGTAGGTCTGTATATGGTTTCTTTGAGCTATTGGATAATGAGTTCACAGGATTGCTCCCAGAATGTGCCTTGTGTTTGTCCTTCAGGCTGGGTGCAACATGAGAAACTGAGAGAGGTGCCTTTAAAACATAAGAAGGAATGTTTTCTATAGGGGAATAAAAATAAATTATGCAGAAATTGTGACTACAGTGTGTATGAAATTAAATTGGTAAGTGTACTGTGGTAAATATTTGACAGATAGGACAACAATTTAGCCAGATTCTCAGTTTTTCCAATAAATCATTGCACCATTGCAAATCATAATTCACGTCAGCCAGCACTGCATAGTGAGTTAAGGTCAGGGGAGATTTCCAAATGTGTTATGATGATTATCTAACAATTCAGCTAATAGAGCCATAGAATTGGATGAGATTTTTGTCATTTCCCATGTCATAGCAACAGAGACCTTTGACTGAAACAACATCATGAATATTGGATAAGATCCTGCAGTGCTGCTCCTCCATGTTATGATATTATCCAAGGATGAAGGTTACAAATACATGAGTTGTACTGTTCATTTTCCAGTGGGTAAAAACAAAGAAAAAAACCCCCATAAACAAGTTTCAATACACAACTAGATATAATATAGCTTTTTCTTTATATATATATCTGTATATATATCAAGTAAAAAAATCTAAAATAGTTGGAAGTAAAAAATGAAAAAATAGCTGATAGTGTTATTTTTTTCTTTACAGTGATATGGTAGCAAATACAAGACAAATGAATAATAAACCTTTACATAAGGAGTTCTGGTCCCACCTCCATCAATAGGGCTCAGACTAGAATACAAAATGGAACAAGGTGTTTTTTGCTTTTTGGCTACAGCTTCTGCAAGTGACAAAATCTTATGTTGATAAGACAGAAGAAAATTATAGCACTACACAGAATAAAACTCCAAAGTGTTTTCCAAAAGACCTTAAACACCATAGGGTACAATTGACTTGTGAACTGAGGGAGCAAAGACAAAGCATCACCAAGTCCTACTGAGGCTGAAAATACTGTACCCTTATCCTGACCTCAGAATACATCCTTTGTGTGCCATTTTACCACAAAAAACCCATATCTATACTTTTTTCACCCCCCTCTGCAGCCAATATTAAAAAAGCCAAAGCCACAAATCCAAGGAATGGACTGAGCCAGATGTGAGACCTCAGCGATGCACAAGTGCTCGGCTGCCCTTTGTCCAGCAGTGAATTTTCCCCAGAATCCTTTACACTGAAAACACCAATTGACTAAAGCTCAGCCAAGGGTCACACTGAGCCCTATCTTGGCTGTAGAAAAGAAAGTACTAATCCCAGCCTAAAACAAGATCATAGAGACGGTCAACACAAAACAGTAACTTTTTCAGTTGTCTGCATAATAATAACATCATGTTTGCATATAGAACAGCTTTTGCATTATTGCTCTACTTAGAAGAATATAGTAAGGAACTTATACCAGACTTGCACATTACAAACTTAAGGTTCTTTGGTGAAGAATGAGAAAAACAGTATTTTCGCTGTAATTAAATTTCAGAGCAGTTTCCTTTCCTATCTGCTGATCCTTTGGATTCTCTCGCAGAGCAGGGAAAGGTACTGAGTCAGCTTTACCATGGCGACGATGGCGACCCCGCCGATCATCATGCAGGTGGGCCAGAACAGGGAGTGGAACAGCACGTTGGAGCTGTACAGTTTGGTTAAGATCACGTTCTTCTGAACGCCCTCGGGGTCGTAGAAGCAGGAGAAGCGTTGGTACTTCCTGAAGTTTTCCATCACGACGTTCACCAGCGACATGGATTCTTCGTAATTCTTCCCACACTTGGGGATGTACGAACACTGGGGAGGAATCAGAGGGAGAAAAACATGTCTCCAAACCTGTTGCAATGTCTGTTTTCAGGTGGCAAGCAGGGAAATCTCGAGATGATTATGCTTTTCATAACAGGAGTGGAATACTATTACGCTAATAATAAATTTATCACAGCAAAACTCAATATTTTGCACATCTACAGAATTTCCCATTGGAGAACCTCCAAGTGCTGTTCAAACATTAATGCTTTAATCTGCACGGTGCCTTGTGAGATAGGTGAATACATTATTATTGCTAATTTACACATGCAAAAATAGAACTGATGAAGTACCTCTTCATCTTAAGTGGCACACATGCTCACAGTTAGATGGGTAATTGACTTTCTGTAAATACGAATCTGGTAGTTTAGATCTCACTTGGCTTGGATCAAAGTGATCACGAGGGGCACAGGATTTCACTCAGAGCAGAGAGGGGTGAGGAGAGACCTTTATACAAATTTTGCCACGGGGGTAATGCCTCAGTTAGAGACAAATAGGTAGTCTGGGTTTTCCTACTGACAGCCCAGAGGACTTTCATTCAGCCTGGTTGCTGGGGTGGCTCTTAGTGCTGTTTTTGCTTTTGACCCCAGCACAAGCCCAACAGTTCCTTCTCTCTGATAATTGAATGAAAAACGGAGTTTTGCAAAGGAAAAAAAAAGACATTTTGATTAAAACAATGTGACCCATGGGTTTTGATTATTATTATTTTAATGTACATACTTTATAAATGTCCCTCCGTTCTTTTTCATGATGTGCTGTGACTTATTTTTTTTAACATACTGCAACAAATCTCTAGTCCTAATTACGATCAAAGGATTAACCTCATAACAGGATTTGATTGATTCATTGGCAAGTTATTAACACAGAATATGATTTGAAGCATGGCAGAGAGATTGTCTGGCGTTAGCAGACTGCAGCATTAATGGTGGAGCGTGGCCACACTGCCATTATGAATATTTCATAGAGCTCTAGAAATTAGAGATGAAAAATATCAGAGCATTAATATCTCATCCATCTTCCTGCTGGTGCGTGTCTGCTCCCTATAGGATATTCTCTTGTACTCTGACCAAATTTGTCTTAAATGTCCAAAAGTCACGAGCCCTCTTGCAGTGCCCATGAGTCTTTAATAGATCATAATCTACTAAGAAGGGGAAATTTCTCAGTGAAGCATTCCTCATTTTCTCTTACTATATTATCTGTTATCACTGTCATAACAGCAGTATTTCCAGTTCAAATGGGTTTGTGTTGTGGTTTTTGGGGGGGGGCTTTGGTTTTTTCTTTCTTGTCATTTTTGTGTTATACATTTCTGTTTCTGGAATTCCCATGAAGTATCCTGAATGAGGTGATTAAATGAGAACTTGGCCACTTTTGCCAAAATAAAATTTCCCCTTGACAGGAAATAGAAGAGATAGAAGCCCAAATGAGGAAAGATTCCTGGGCTCTAAGTTTGTAGAAATGTCCCAGGAGTGCAGCAAGTCCGAGTGTTTTCAAAGGGGACCTGATGCTGAAGCAGAACTGGAGCTGTTCCTCCCACACCTGCTGGCACAGAGCCACCAGCCATGTTGGGCTGCCCATGATGGGGGGTCTGGAAGCATGAAACTGTGAAGTGCAGCTGTGCAAGGGAAGCTGATTTATTTTGCCTCTCACGCAGACTCCTTGTGCTGAAGCCATCTCTCTCTCCAGGCTGTGGCCTCCCAGGTGCTCTCCGAGGTGTGTGTGCCCCTTTACTCTGTGTGTTATCTGCCTCACTCTGGTTCTCCTGGATGCTGGAGACGTCTTGGCCTCAGCTTTGAGTAGGCCTTCAGCACAAGGACATTAAATTGTGGTTGTGGGGTGCTCCTGCCCTCCCTTCAACATCTCGGCTTCCCCAGTGAGATCCCAGGGCTGGCTCTGCTGTGTTTCGTAGGTGATTGGCAAACAAGTAGGAAGACTCCATAATGGGATGTATCGATGTTTTCTTTGTTTTCAGTAGCTTTAATTTTCAACAGTTTTCCCCAATGCCTGGCAAGGAATTTTATATCCACAACTGTTAGGCTGTACCTGTGAATGTAGACAACTAAACCCATGCCGGTTTGTGGCACTTCTGCATTGTCAAACACTTGGAAATCTGCAAGTAAACAATGTCTGGTGCTCTACCTCAGGTGAAGAATCTGTGG
This sequence comes from Gymnorhina tibicen, assembly GCA_013399875.1. Taxonomy (NCBI): domain Eukaryota; kingdom Metazoa; phylum Chordata; class Aves; order Passeriformes; family Artamidae; genus Gymnorhina; species Gymnorhina tibicen. The sequence goes on along the minus strand of VXAZ01007116.1, from coordinate 3,004,205 downwards.
TACAGCATGAGAAAGTGTATTGTGTTCCTTGCAATGTGAGCACAAGAAGGATCTATCAGACTCTTGCAAATAGAAGTTGTTATTAACGTTTTCATCTCTAGTTTCCTAATGTAAAGGCTTGGGTAGGTGGCCTGTCTGATCTACCTCTGGACACATCCAGTCCAGTGCCCTGCTCAGTGCTCAGGAACTTGTCCAGTCAGGTTATGAATATCTCCAAGGATGGAGATCACACAACTTCTCCAGGCGAGCTGGAGGCAGTTTCCTTTAAACCAATGATGTTACACTGAAAAGGCTGTCACCAGAAAAGCCCCCAGTTCAGGCTGGGCAGTGAAATACACAACTCTCATCATATGTCTGTGGCTGGGATTGGTGTCCAAGCTGAGCCTGGAAGGTTAAACAGGATGTGCTGTGGCAATCTTTGTGAGAAAGTGGTCAGGATGTCAATTTACATCTCTTTTGGAAAGGCCAACAGGTTTGGAGAAGGGCTGAAGGAGTTCTGTGTCTGAGTTGGCCTGAATTGATTCCTTCAGATGGAATTCTCCAGTTCCAGCCCTCAGATAGGTCTACTGGAATCCACAGCTGAACACCTCTGTTTCCCCTCCCTGCAAACTCCTTCCTGGCTTACAAATACCTGAGCCTTCAGTGACAAACCCTGAGAATCCCCATCATTTCTGAGTCTCAGACAGTTACAGCTGATTTTGGTGATTAAATCCTTCTTGTTATCTCACTAATGGAGAACTGATATAAATCAGCAGTAGCTCCGATGACATGAAAAGAGTCAAAATTACATAATATGAGATCAAAATGGGACCTCTCCAATTGCTTTAACTACCACAGCCCTTCCTCATGGTGACATCCTGGCTGCATGGCCAATTTACCTCTCACAGAGGCTGTTACAGCCCCTGGCAGCTGAGGAAGGAAAGTGCAGCCGTGGAAGCATTTAAACCATTTTGTCTGTAGTATTGACGTGGGGCTGGGCTCGTCCTAAAGGCTAGAGATAAAGTACAAACAGTGAGAGCAATGAAAAGCCAGAAAAAATCTCATGTGCTTTTCTTGAAGACTCGAGCAGCTTGACAGGTATCCACTGACTTCCCACTGAGTCCCACCAGAGACTGGCAGCAGCATGCTGTAGATCTCAGTATAAATTGTACCTACTCCTTACTCCACCTTCTGAGCTGACAGCCAGGTTAGACAGCAATTCTCCTGGATAAATCGTTATTTAAAATCAAAGTAGATTTCGCTCCGTCTGTGCTGGCTGTGGGGGAGAGGAGAGGGATGGGCTCCAGATGCTGCTTTGTCTCTGTGTGTGGGTGCTCAGCAAAGTGGAGAGGTTGGTGGAGGGGTGCTGACCTTTTGAAGCTCACTGGTGTCGGCCCCTGAGTGTCAGGACAGTGCTCTGTGTTGTCCCCAGTAATGTCAAAGCTCAGTGAGCCAGGGCCGGGTTTTTTTATTTTGTTTATTTGGCAAGGGGAAAAACAGGGAACGCAGACCTGAGCAGGTGGATGGAGAGAGACAGCTGGCACCCAACTGGAGCATCACCGCCCGGCACTGCTCAGGACTGCTTTCCTGCTGCATGGGGATGCTCTCCGGCCAGGCAAGAGGGAAAGCACATCTGGAGTGCTGAGATGGGTTGTGCTGATTTGAGCTTGGAAACTCTGCTGATCTGAGCCGTGAACAATGAGCCAGGTATTTTATGGACACTGCAAACTTCCACTCAAAACTTCTTTTGGATTCAGGTCACATAGCCAGCAGCATGTCAGGAAAACCTAGGAATCCTCCTGAGAGCAGAGCTTAACCTGTAAAACAACCTTGGGCTGGAGAAGTATTAACTGTGCCTACACTAAATTAAGAAGAGGTGGCATCTGGGACAATTTCAAAGTCCATTTCAGCAAGCAAAAATTATCAATAACAGAATGTGGAGATTTATGCTGAATCTCTTGATTTATTTGAATCAGTAGAGCATAGAGATTTATCTGATCTCTTTTAATCAAATTGAGGCGTGAACATCATGATTTTGCTTGTGCCCCAGCAGGAAGTGGGGTCTGTCCTGCCTCAGGCTTCACACACAGTGAGTGCCTCTTCCTGCACTGATGACAGAGCGGAGGGGAAAAAGGGGGAACTCTTCTTCATTTCACACTTCAGATCCAGAGGACTCCATCTCTCAGCCACGGGAGTTAATTATCCAGCAGAATAAGCACCCTAGTGCAACCGTGCCATGCTTTGACTAATTCTAATATCACTTCATCTTAATATGCAGAAGTAATTTGCTCTACTGAACAGCTGCCATAAATAGAAACACAATAGGTTACGTTGTCAGCAGCCTGAACCGGGGCTCTGCTGTTCCAGGGTGTGCTTTGCCAAGCGCCCAGAGTTTGGGGTTCAGTGACCTTGGATAACCAAGTAGTTAATGCAAATCTGGCACCTGTAAGTCTAATAACTCCACTGCTGGTCACTCCAGCTTGTATTCTCAGGGGCACCGGCGCTGTCAATATGAAGAAAGGAAGGTGGGGAGAGGGACATTTCCCTGTCCCACCCTGCCGTTCTCTGTGGAAGGAGCGCGGAGCCACCTGCGAAGGCGGGCGCTCGCCGGGGAGCGATGCACAGCCCCGCGTCAGCCGCACAGCTGTGGCTGCCGCTGGAGGGGACACGCCTTCTCCGCATCTGCTGCCTCGCTACAGCCTCCAGACAGGAGCTGTCCCCATCCCACCTGGACTGAGTCGCGCTGGAGTTTGTACTTGCAGAAGCAGAGAGGGGAATTCTTCAGACTTGCTTAAAATAATTCTTTAAGATCAATGTCTGGAATCAGGGAAGTTGTGCTGCAAAGATGGGGCGACTCCTTAGCTTATTCACTCCCCAAAGCCAGGCCTTTTGCTTTTATGCTGCTGCTTTTATCTTGGCAGTCCTCACTCAGCAAACTTTCAGGATCTTTGCAGGGTAAGGGCTGTGCCTGGACCCCAGCAGCACAGCTGACTCAGTGGAGCTGCTCAGGTGCGGAGTTTGTCACCAGAGATGGAGATGGGCTCTCGTCTCTCCCTGTCTGGCCCCGCAGAAATGAGGCCATTTCCAATCTCACTGCCACATGGATGCTCCCTGCACATTTCTAGGGGTGTTCACTGTCATGGGGAGCCATTCCCGGCTGGGAAGTGATTTGTCCACAGCTCCACGAGAATATCAATGTGACAAGTGCTCGGTGCTCCCCTGCTCCTGTAAAGCACTTGCAAAGGACGAGGGAGGCTCCAGCCCTTGGGGCACAGCCCCCTGTGGGGAATGGATGGAGGCAGAAAGTTGCCCCTCTCCAGACACATGAGCTCGGTTTGTGCACTAATTTCTGCTTTCTCTTCTCTGTATTTACCAGTGAAGCAGGAGCTGGAAGCCTTATATTGCTTTAAAGCGAGGAAAGGATATAATGAGATGAGAAGCCCTCCAGAAACCCATTTAGGAACAAATTTTATTCTGTGCTCCTACCTCAGAATTAATTTTCATTGTTTCTTCAGTGTGGTAGAGTAGAAGCTTCTGGCCAGAAGAGGTGAGATTAACATACACCTGCAGGCAGGGGTACTGAGAGATTTTCCAGCACTCTGGACCGCAGTTAAATGAGCAGTTGAAGGTTTCTGTGATGGATGCATTGAGAAGCGAGCACTGAGTCTCTTCTGTCCAGACACTAAGTAGGAAAAAAAAGAGACATTAGAGCATGGCAAGAATAGGCAAATAAGCACTAAAGCCATCTCAGGATTCCCATCAGAGATATGCTGTGGGCATCTCGTAGGAGAGGCTACGTGTTGCAGGGCACTGAGCAAAGCCTGGGCTGTCTCATGTCACACATCATAGACAGTGTTTTATTCCGTAGTACCCAAAGTTTAGCCTTTGGGCACTAAACGACCCTGTTCACTTATGTCTGCGGATAAATGAAAAGTGAACTGGAACTTTGACCCTGGAGAAGGAAGGTATATCTGAAAGAGTGTCAGCAGAGAGAGAAGAAAACTGAGCAGCTTGCTCTGGAGAGAGCACAACACACGCAGTGCTGCATGACAAGACACCCTGAGCCAAGACTTGAGGGTTAACTAAAAGTCCAGGTCAATTTAAATTGAAGGTTGAGAGGACAATTTTGAACGAGCAGGGTTATGTATCCTCACATGCATGAAGACACAGGAACTCACAAGTGGTACCTCACGCAGCTCTACCTATGGGAAAGCTTTCCTTAGTGGCAGCTTGCTCGGTTTTCTGTGAGTTAAGTCAGTGGTCATAACTTTTCTGGAGGATTTCATCTTATCTCCAATTCACCAGAGGCTAAAACCAGAACGATGGAGCCTGGCTGTGCACTAGCAATGTTCACTGGCAGGTATTTAAAAACCTACAGCTGTGTTTTCCTTGGGGAAAGGGCACATTGAGGGCTCTGCAAAAAGCCCTTCGTGGGCTGGGGGAAGGTTTCACCCAGGGCTCCCTTTTAATTGTGCTCAGCCCCTCAGCTCACCCCAGTGTGGCTGTCCTGCCCTACCACGAAGGGGATGAGGGTCTGCTTGCCCCTCACAAAACCTATGAGAGGCTTCACATCATAAGTGATATCAAAGGTATCAAGGTGATATCAAAGTGATTAGTTTCTGACTAATTCTATTGCTGTTTTACTTTAGCAGTAGTTCTGCTTGTATATTCCGTTTTACATTTATATTAAATTATGCTATGTTTTCTGGGGGGAAATTGAATGAAAGGATTTTTTTTCCCCTCCCAGGCAGTATTTTTTGGAGGGGTATTGCTGTGAAAGAGAATAACCCCTGAGGAGATCTGGCTGTTGAAGAAAAGTGACAGCAAGGACTCCTGGGTTGTCTTCTCCTCCCTTTCACCTTTCTGGCTGCTGTTTTATTCATGCAGGGGGGTAATACCTACCACAGACTTGTGAAGATGGAATAGTTGATACTTTGTAGGTGCTTTGATATCTCCTGGCAATTTTTTTCCCATGTATCTTATCATATAAATCAACTCTTTCCACGTGAGCAATTTTGACCTTAGCAGCCTCTGCAATTGACCTTGATATTGCTGAAAGATCAGGGAGAGCAATTTGGAATAGCAAATGCTCTTGGAAACTTAACAGGTCTTGATCTCAGTTTTCAAAATCTAAATTTTGCCTTGATTTAAAACGGGACAAGTAACTTTATCACATAAATAAGATGTTGCCAATCAGTACAACTCATCCTCATCTGTATTCCTTATCACTGCAGGGTCAAGAGGGAATATTCTGATGCAGGTGCACCAGTGCAATCGAGGATGTTCATACCTGTTAACTGTAGGCACTTATTGCATGTGCCTAAAGAAGAATCCTGTGGAGTTTAACCCAAAATGTGCCAGGTACGTGCCCTTGCCTTAGTGTGGTTTGGGACATGGCAGACCAGTATTTTGATCCCCAGTTATACATTTTTCATTCTCTTAACTCCACCGATCAGGGCAGGAAAAAAACCATCACTGACGGCCTTATTGCAGTCTGCTCTGGATTTTAAATAGGGCTGATGCTTGAAAACTGATTGCAAATGTTGCTAATGAAGTAGGAGCCAAGCTCTCTGCTCAGTGGCAGATGAGGAAGCCTGAGGAAGCCAGAGGAAGCCTCAGAAAAATTAAGTGCAGTGCAGGAATGATGAAAGATGGTCTTTCCGTTTCAGCAAATTATTATCTTTCATGAAGATTTCACTTGTTAAAATGAAAGTGATAACCGACATGGAAAACTACATGCTACAAAGAGCTTGATTTTCTTCCCAAATTAATTCTCCATCCGTCATTTGGAAGTGTACTGTTTCTCAAGGCTGCAAAATATTTTTTGCTCTTTTGTCCTGAGTCTGGGCTTTGCAGCAAGAGCCCCTGAGAAGCTTATAAGGTTCAGCAGACTGCAGGCCAGCTGATACGGATATTATGCTGGTGTTAAACTGTGCCAAGTCTAAAGCCTGTGGATCAAGATTTTGTCAAACAGGGATCTAATTCTTCCCTCACTTTATTCCAGTATTACTCAAATTGCTTTTCACTGTGGCTGTGCCTAATTTATACTGCGGCAAGGAAGTGCAGGGTCAGGCCTATGTTGACCAAAGGAAAAATTATAAAACTTTAATAAAAAGAGTCGAAAGAATAAGGCACATGAAGTCAGGTGGAGCAGGGGGTGCGAGACCAGGGCCAACCATGAAGTTACCTTTGCATGTAGGACCGTAGCAGCGTGATTCCCAGCAGGAAGTACATCATGATAGAGCACACCATCATGGCCAGCCCAAGGAGTATGGCCCGGTCTTCTCCAGCTTTTAGGGCTGTGACTGTTTTCCTTTTGTCCAGTAGGTCGTGATCCCTGATTTTTTGGTAAATATTTCTGAGGTTGAAAACAATACATTCTTATGTGAAGTTCATATTTAATCATCAATGCAGCCTCTACAGGGTGGGCAGTTCCACCTCCATACCCATCTCATGGGAGAGAAAGGCTTAAGGGTCCTCAGGAGTCCTTTTTCAATGGATTCACTCTGACCTGGTCGAAACTTAGTTATCTCCAAAATAAATTACAGCCATTTCTGAAAAGGTAAAAGCCCCTTACAGCAAATACAAACATTAGACACTTGTGCCAGCTCAGTAAATCCTTCTTTGGTACAGCCTCTTTGGCTCAGTAGAATTATTCCAGGGGTGCCTTTGACCTGCCAGTGCCATCTTAGGCCACTAGAAAATGTTCAGGTGTATGATGTGTCTTTTTTTCAGGTGGATAGGGTAACAGGTCTTATGTTTCCATATGTGGGAAATAGCCTGAAGAAAGTCATCATTAATATTATCTGAAAGGACCATGCTCTCTTTGGTTCACTTCAGGCTATTGGTTTGGGCAATTTTCCACCCTGAGTGTGACTCAAAGCTCATGAAACACTATGGGGATTTTGCAATCGATTTCTGTGGGGTTTTTTGATTGGAAGCTTATTTGCTTTATTCATAAAACAGCTTTTTGGAAGCCCAGTTACTCATTACAGTGAAAACTCTCACAGAGAATTATCCACCAGAGCTATTTGTTCTGGGATTAAAAAAAAAAAAAGAAAAAAAAAAGAAAAGGAAGATACAACAAACCATTCCCCCTTCAGCAGAGAGTCCTTTTCATTTTCTAACCATAAATCCTTCTTTCATCTCCGAGCCTTTGATGATTCAATGGGTCATGAGGACACAACGGTGGAGAAGGAAATATTTGAGTACATTTCAAACACACTCAAACTTTGTGGGTTTAAAATGTACTTACAGACCTGAGGCTGGTCAAAATCTCCTGTGTTTTCTGTTATGGTTCTTTTGAATCATCCAGGCAGCACCCGAAGCATGAGAACCGCGCACCTCTGAGCCCTGGCACCACCATAACATGGACACAGTAGTACACGTGGGAGAAGTTCCTCTTCCACTGTCTGCAAAATGGCAGGTGAGCAACATCAACGTCACTTTGGGCTTTAGCAAACCCACCACTCCTTTAAGCTGAAGCCATCAAGTTTCACTCACCCGTGGGAAAAAAAATTCACTGAGTCAGATCAACCAGAGAACTTACATTGACTATTAAGGACAAAGAAATAGAGAGAAGACAGATGTAAAATCATACATAAACACAGTAGAAGCAACAGCAAAAAATATGTTTAATCATAGACTCCCTGAGACTGGAATTGAATTTCTATTTAGATGATGAGTCACAGTCAGGAAAAGCACATATGGTGTGGGGTTTTATAGCAAAATCTTGCTTAGATGGTACTGCAGTCAATAGTCTCCGGTACCTAAGAACCCTTGAGGTTTTTTTATCCAACTGTAATTTACATCTTTAGATGTCCATGGTTTCTCTTCAAAACCATCCTTTAAAGCTTGTCAGTGTTTTCCTAGTTGGAAATGAAATGGTAATTCAGCCTGTCAAGATTTTCTCTGCTGTTCGGGAGAAAACATATATTGTAAGCTGGCAGCTGCAATTGCCTTCAAAGAAGTAATGCAGAGTAATAATCTAATGTTACTTTTCTATTATTATTTATCAAACTGTATTTAACTGTTGCTATTAGGATTTGCATTGCTCCCAAATGGAAGCAGACAGGAAGGCAGAGATTGTCATGCAGTTCCAGCACATTAAACGATCACACAGCATAACTTATGTCAACGTGTAGGCATAAAACAGGCCCAGTGCAATCACTCACTAATGTCATAGGACATAAAAGGGATGCAAATGGACAATTTTAAAACAAATAGCTAATTGAGATTGGTTACGAGTGCTTCCCACGTGGCCTTGAGCTAAGGAATATGCCATCAGAGGGAAAAAAGGGATGGACTGAAGGGTGTGTGGTGGAAATGAGCTACCTGGCAAAGGTGACTGGTGACCACCTGCCAGGTGCATCTTCCAAGCTCACCTACCACAGGAAATAAAACTAAAGAAAGCTCTGCCTCAGAGGTCAGGCTTGGAGCACTGCTTCCATTGCTTTTAAACAAATATTTGTTATTCAAAGCCCCAAACAACAGCAAAGTGATAGCCTGGTACACCTCACTGATGGCTTCTTTCCCCTGAATCCCTGCCAGGAGTCAGCCTGGTGACCCTGCCGGGGTGGGTGGTGGTGTGGCACTTGCCAGACCATGACAGCAGTCCTGCCACAGCCCAGGAGACAGGAGACACCGAGCAACCCTCCCTCCTTCTCCTCACACTCATGCCTGCACTGGGGAGGCATAAATTCTCTCTGTGTAATGCTAGGAACATCTGCTGTTACAAAACTCCACATTTTTGCCCCTTGGAGCCCTGGTTTGGGGAACACAATGTGTTGTGCCCAGTATTTGGCCACTGACAGAGCAGCCTCAGCACCCCTCTCGCTGGGGCAGCAGCAGTGCCCTGCACACGTGTGTGCAGCCGTGTCAGGGTGAGTTCGTGTACCTGTGAACTTCTGGCACAGCTCAGGGGCCTCTCTCTGCTCGGTCAGCTGGAAGAATGCCGTGCTTAGCCGGCTGATTTTGGATCCCAGAGCTGCACAACCACAGTCAGCTGCCTGCTGTGCTAAGTACAGATCGCTGCGTCCCAGACACTCTCACCCAGGCGGCTCCTCCCAGTACTTGTGATTACCTGTGGTAACTCCCCATACGACACCCAGGGAGGCTGCTTGTTTTTAAAGAAGTCCCAGCTGTCGGAACACGGGGCCTCCCCGCCCTGTGCAAAGACATTTAATAGGAAGCAAGCCTCCAAGGAGAAGAGGCCTTTTTGCCCTTGGTCGTTTCCAAGCTGAAGTTCTCCCCTGCTAAACTTCCATGTCCTTTTTGCCAAGTTGCTCAGAGGATAAGGGCTGGTTGCTCTCCCCGGGCTCAGATGCCAGAGAGGAAATCTCAGCCGTGACTGTGCCTGCTGGGGACAGGCAGAGATTTCCCTCTCCACGTCCCTGCACAGCAGCAGTGCGGGGATCCCTCTGCAATGTGGTCAGCAGATCCTTCTCTATCTCCTGCTCCAAAATAAGCAGTACTAGGAGCTCTGTAAAGAGTGCTAAGTGTCCTCACGGGAAAGCTAGAATAACCAGGCACCTGCAGTTACCTTATTTATTTCAAATAAACACAAATTACCTACCTTCAAAGCCCTCCCCTTGCAAACGGAGCATGGTGTGACACTGAGGGAGACATTGCCTCCTCTGGCACCACGCAGCTGTGGGGCTCATCAGACAGGGATGCCTGCCCGCCCGAATAATTCAGAATGACTTTGAGTTCACATTCACTTCTCTGATACCACAGTTGTTATGCAGATGTCACTCAGATTACCTCATGGTGAGGTGTTTACTGATATCAGAAATCCTTGAATGCAATGGTCAGAAAATACTCCTGTATCTCACAGGCAGAATTCCCTGTGTTCAGGGATTTTTCTGCTCAGAAGCCAGCTTCTTTACATTTTTCTTTACAGGTATATTTGGCTCCATCAGTTTCTGCTAGAAGACCTGTGGGAACAGGAAATCTCTCTGGAGCTCTCAGAATAGACTCAGTGATGGTTGTAGAAGGATTCCTACAGATTTTAACAGATTTTTTACTCAATTCCTTCCCTCTTCCTCACCAGGCTGGGCAAAACTGAACCAAACCAAACCAGTGTTTTGTGTTTCCAATGGCTGCAATGTTGTGGAGAGCCTCTTTGCCAGCTGAGAAAGAATGAAGCCTCAACTAGTTTTTCAAAGCATAAAATGAGGCAGCTGGGGAATTGTTGATGGCAAAAATAGCAATGATATACAGATATTTTGGTGCTGATCCTGCAAAAAGAGATGCCTGAGATATATCTTCTACCCAGGACGAGGTGATTCCTCTAGAGCAAGTGACTCATTGCAGCACAGTTAATATTATGGTTCAATCCCTCAAAAGTCTGTGGTTGTAGCATATGTTGGGTGACAAGTTTGCTGATCCATATGACAATCTTCCCGTCTGAAGTATAAAGTACAAAATCCCCAGGAAAGGGTCATTTAAGGTGAGTCATTTCTCTAAAAGGCACCACCTGTTGGATATGATGGCACTGGTGACCTTACATGTGTTAAAACTACTGTCAGACACTGGAGGATGAGTTTCTCCCACTAACAGCACTTGCTCTGTGTTCCCACCTCTCCTCTGCAGTCCTCAGGCTGCCATCAATGATCTGTTATTTCCATCTTCTTTTCCTCCCTTTCCCTCCTGCATTTTATTAATCACTCATAAGGTACAAGGAAGTCCTTCTGTAGAGGTCTACAGAACCTCTTGGGAAACAAACCCACCCAAAGGCTTGTCAAGATATCTGAATTTACCATGGCTGGTGTGTAGGCATAGAGATACTGCTCCCTTTTCCCTGTTTCTGCAGGCAGGCAGGGATGAGCTCTGCCTGGGTTTATACTGACCAGACTCTGGTGAACCCTCAGCCCAAGTTAATAAGCCCAAGTTCAAGGCACGGTGAGAGTCAAAGGCTGTGCAAATCAGGAGCACATGGCTTCCAGCCTGCCCAAAGTGCGGGCAGATATCTCCTCCAAGTGCCTAACCTTGGACCATGACTGTGTTCTAATACAGAAGAATATTAGCCTGGGGAAAATTCAGTTAAAGAAGAGACTTGCAGAAGTACAAGAGGCATTTAGACAACCAGCCTCAATGAAAGTTCATGCTGCCAAGCTGGACTTTTTGCTTCAAAATATCTGTTTGGGATCAGATAATCCAAAGAGCTGAACACCTATGCAACCTTTGCAGAAACATTTAGTGAATCGGCCAATTTTTCAAAGAATCTCAGGGTCCTGAGGGCAGCTCTGCTGCCTGAATTCAGGAGTGCATTTTCCCAAGCAGATGCCAGCAGTAATGTCTCATTAGAATTACTGAAGAGTGTGTTTCACTAATTAGCACTGTAGATACATTGATATCGGGTTTTGTTTCACTGGAGTCTGACTTTTTGTGATTACATTTAATAATGACTGCCAGAGGAACTGAAGGAGAGGTGGGAAGGGTCAAAGGAAAGAAAAGAAAGGCAAATGTGTCCTTGTTGTGACAAGACAAGCTGTCCAGCAAATCTTACTACAAAGGAGAGGGATTTTGGAAGGATGAGTCTGAGCATTGCTGACAATTGTTCTTTCATCACTGATATTTAACTTCTTTCGTTCCCAACTGAGCACTGCCTTCATCTGTGGACTTCAAACCTCTCCTTCCCTTCCCTTCTCTGTGGCATATTTCCCTGCTCCCCTGGGAGATCCAGTAACTCATTTATTCCTCTGTCTCCTTCAGCCTGTTCCCTCCAGCAACACCACTCCAGTGGGCTGGTGAGCCACCAGCTCACTTTCAAGCAGCTTAACAAGCCCCAGCTACTGCGCAATGTATTGCACACACACTCATCCTCACACATGCACTAGTGTAACCAGATAACATCTCTGGCAGCTGGATGCATCATCCAGGTGTGTCACAGCTGTGTGGGGCACTGATCTGACTGGAGGACAGGAAGCACTGTGTTTGTGTGCTGTCCAGAGGGGGTGGAGGGCCAGTGTGGGTGACGGCTGGAAGCAGGACACCTGCAAAAAGCATAAAGGCATCACAGGGCTTGGAGCTGGGGCTGCAAACCCATGGCTGGGAATTAGCGTGCTTTTAAACCTGTGCTGACCTCAGAGATGGTCACAGCGTGCTGCTGGTGTCCTGAGAACAAGGAAGACTTTGGCCATGGCTCTGGCATTGCCCCTCCAGATTGCCACTCTGTTTTGGCTTGGCACGGTAACCCTGGCACTCCTGGGCTGGTCCTGTGCCTGGTGAAGCAGCAGCCGGGGCTGTGAGGCACAGGGAGGACACCCCTTGCATCCCTCCTGCTTCTCCAGTGCCACCACTGGGGAGAAGCCACTGGCCACACCCATAAATATTCAAACCCGTAAGAGACAATCAGCACAGGTGCTGTTTACCTTTTCTCATCATGTCTGTAAGATGTAGATCCCCGGCCACTGGTCCAAATAAACATTTTAGAGGGTTGCCCAGTGTTGGCTCTGCTCGCTGCAGTGGGACGATGGAAGGACCTGGGGGAAGAGGGATAATTTTTGTCACTGCCCATCCCACGTGGCAGAGCACATAATATCCAGAGTGCTAGATCCCCTATGGCCATGCCCAGCGTGCTCTGAAGATGGACCATTTGCTAACTCGAGGTGAGATGTAAAATAATGGGGATGAAAGACCAGTGTGTGAGAATGGAGAATAAATCCCATTAGCCCCTCTGGAAAAGATGAGGCTGGCTAATCAGCTCTTCTCCACTCTGCAAAGGATTCGCACCAGGGGCAAGAAATCATCAGTAGTTTAAGAAAAGGTAATAGCTGTGTCCAATGTTCTTATGGCAGTATTTTTCAGGGGCAAAATGGCTATTGTTTAAGCACATACACACTCATTGCAGGTATTTTGTAGTTCTGCAGCTCTCCTTAAGGTAAGGCTCTCAAGGAAGGTGTCTGAATGAGGCACGAGTATGAGATGTAAATGATACATTTGTGGAAATGTAACCGATATGACAAAGATATCTTTTCCCACGGAGAAATTACCATCCTGAGGCCATTTGTCCAGACCAGTTAGATCCCTGCCCAAGGACTTGTTTCACCGCAGGGTATGAGACCTGCTGCCTTCTCTCAGGGGCTCAGGCCATACTGGACCTGCTAGTGGGGCTATGGCTCCCCTTGTAGCCCCTCTTAATTTCTTCTGGTTTTAGTGAGGCTCAGTTAAAAATCCCGATCTCTGAGATTTGGGCCATTCCTATGAGGGATGCATTTTGCATTATTTCACAGCACAACAATTTGTGTTTTTAATGCATTCAGATAAAAGCTTAAGGAAAAAAAAAAAAGAAATATTCCAGATACCAAATACTTCATTGTAAAGTTTTTCATACACTGGGGGCCACTCTTTAGCTCACTGAAAAATAAACCTGATGGCTGATACTGCCAGCAGAGAAGGCACATGATCTGAGAAAGTCTGTAATGTCACTGTCTCCATAATCATGCAAAGGGCCAATCTCAATATTTACATAGTGGGGAACCAGGAGAATACTTAAATACTGTAGAGGTGGCTGCAGGGGAAGACTGACAGACAGGAGCCAAAATGCATCCGTGTGCAGACAGGCTGATGGGTGCCGAGGGACTGGGCACTCCACCTGGAGTCAGTCCAGAGTCCTCACCACAGGGTCCATGACACAGCCCCAGGCCAAATTCACACTGTGGTTGGGCAGCTGGCTGGGCAAACTGGCCAAACTGGTGTTCCTGTCACCTCCTCCCTGCTGGGATCCTGCTGCCATGCTCAGAGATGCTGGCTCGGGACTGGGACCTGCAGACTGGGACCTTGCTTAAAATAAGTGGCAATATTTGACAAAGCTTTTGGCTGCACTTGTGAACAGCAAACTGGACAAGAAGGTGGTCCAAAAGAAGGGAGGAGGAAGGAGAGGAATCTCCCTCAGCCCCTTCCCTGATTCTGTGGTCATCATTGCAGTCTGAATGCCAAGAACAACCCTGTTCTTTCCTTACAAACACTGTAGCTAAGTATTGGGGAATAAACTACAAGATGAGGCAGTTCCTCCCTGAAATAACTATAATTTAGAAGGTAAAGTAGCATCTCCTGGGGTCTAATCAACATAGCCAAAACTAAGTGTTTTTATAGTGATATTAGTCAGAAATTTCGCTTGTAAGACCTCAGGCCAAATCTTCACACTGCTGGGTGAGATTTCACCCACATTACCTCAGACAGCACCACAGTGACCACCCAGTTGGTGCATTCTGCTCCAAGCCATGCAGGAGGGCTCAGACCAACTACCCAAGGGCCGCATCAGATTCTGGACTGAGCCTGTTCCAGGCTGAGTCCCTTAAATGCTGGAAAATAAAATTATATATTTGCCATTGCACCCTTTAGGATGTCACACACAACAGGAAAGCCTGGCTGGTTGTGCTGCCACAGCCTGAGTGGTCCCAGAGCCACCAGGAGACGGTGGTGAATGCTATTAGAGAGCCTGTTCTTAATTAAGCAAAACTTGGGCATACATTAGAGGTGATCAGCAGCTTCTGACACCTGTCTGAGCCTACAGGGACACTTGGGCAGGACTCCCCGGGCAGGGAAGCAGATTTATAAGCTCCAGGGCAAAGTGCAGGAGCACTGCTGGGCTGGGAGTTGGGTGAGGGGGGTCTGTCCCACTGAGGGGTTGCCAGAGAAGGAAAAGGGACGCTTCTCTTCCCGGTGATTTCAGACTCCCTTGTAGTGCCAGTGCCCTGGAGCAGTTCATATATGACAGCTTTAATGCTGCCTGCTTCATTAGTTGAGCAATCCAAGCTAACTACCACTATTTAACACACAATTGCATACCTAATTTTGTGTAAAATTGTAACACTGATGACATCATAACGCTGTTCCAGAGGTCGACATAAGTGACTGAAGTCCATGGTTCCTTCAGGCAGGGGTTAGAGTCAGGTAAAAACATTTTGTGCACCAGCAACAATACAGCCTCCCCAAGACCCTTCTGTGAAGGCCTTTGGAGGATTCATAACCTCCAAAGTCGCAACCTACATGAACATGCCCTGCCCCACCGGGTCAGTTAACAAACTTCCATGCCTTTCTCCCCTCCTGGGTAAGCCCCTGGGCAGGATTGAGAACTTTGTCCCTTCCCTGCCCCCCTCTCTGTTTTCTGAGAAAACAAGTATCACCACTTTTTCTAGGCTTTTTTCCCCCATTGCTTCTCAGAGTCAGCTGCTGGCAACTTATTTTTATCATGCAACAAGTAATCAGCCTGTGAAACTCATTACTGCAGGATGTGAGCACACTCAGAGTGGATGGTGTTATTGCTCGAACAGACGGAGCACCTAAAGTCACAACAATACCAGTTAAAAACAGCGGAGAAGAGATGCTTCAAGCTGCTTTTTGACTATCAGGACTCAGTGGGGGATATTCCTATAGGGCAGGTTATCCACCAACTGCTGTACTTGATGTGACTTTTGTTAGTCAGGATGCTGGGTGGGACTCTGGGCTTTCTGCCTGACCTTGCCTGAACATCTCTGTCTCCTTCACTCTTTACGCAGTTGTCTCTTGTCACGGTTGCCACAGAGACAGGCAAGGAGGCCAACCTTTGGTTTTTACAAAACACACCTCATTCTTCATTTCTGGGTCTGTTCTGAGTAAATGCTCAAGGTTAAGGGCAGAAATGCAGAGTAAAGAGTGCACAGTCTGGTACAAATACATGAGTGTGTGATGCTGTCCCACTCCTCCCATCTCGTCCTGTTCTCATCCTCCTCTTGAACATCACCTTCTGGTGGATTTCATGGAACTCACTAGAAAACCTGACAAGATTACCACTTTTTCAACCACTGCAAGATGAAAACTTGAGATAGCTCTTATACGATTAGAACTATTCTGCCCTGTCCTAAGGAGTATCAACATGTCCACCCAACAGCAACCACGTGATTGAGGGTTTCAGTGTCAAGAAAACAGACCAGGACAGCATTTGCTTCTAAATGCTCCAGAAAAGGATGTAGTCCTGAGGGTGAATGACAAAATTCCTTAGCTGGTACCTTGGGGACTATATTACGTGTTCTGTTGTCCTCACTTTCACCCTGGGTTGGCTGCTCTCCTTCCTCTGTCTTCAGTTTGTGTCATGATTGGTGTGAAAGACCCTTACCTCTAGGTCCCCACAGCTCTGAACAGCCAAAGAGAGATATTGCAGACCATGTTTTTAGATGGAAAGCTTATATGTGTGTTTGCTTGTAATTGCCTCTGTCTACCTTTATGTTAATCATAGGTTTTCTGAGACCCTGGAGAACCATGTATGACACCATCTAATGAGCTTTTTTCCCCTTATAACATTTCATTTCCTGGGCAATGTGGGCACTGTAAAAAGAGAAGCACTTGCATTAATTTTGCCTCATAAAAGACACCCTGAGTCATCAAAAGGCAACAAAAGCTCAACATTCACTTAAAGATACAATCACTGACCACCTCAGCTCTGTCTGAATACACCCACATCCCCCACTGTGCATGCTGACAAGTGCTGGATGCTTTATCCCGGTATTTCCTGGTCAGAGGATTCGTTTGAACCCCAAGGCAGTTCTCTGGGAACCCCAAAGTTTTCCTGCTAGTCCACATGTTAACCTCTTCCTGTGCCACCACACAGCTGTCAGTGCCAGTCCTTGGACAGACGGGTCAGTTGCTGTTGAGTGATGGGAAATATTTGGTCTCTCATGCCTAGTAGACTTTTTTTTGAGTGGTCCCACCCACGATTACCCATGAGAAAAGGAAGAGACCAGACATCAAAGACAACCTGCAAGGAGACAGTCGATCACTCTGAATTTATTGAATATCAACAATCAGAATTTGTGTCCCAATAGGTCTTACCCCAATAGGTCTGCCTGGTGATAGAATGTTCTCTGGTGGCTTTGATGAGCCAGAAAACAGGGAAAAGTGGTGTGTGACGAAGGACGGGAGAATAAATAAAGTAGCCTGTGGAATTTTTGATGTAAAGTGTAGCCTGACTGGAGGGTAGTCTGGCTTTCAGGTGCCTTAGAGCACGGAAGAGTTTCCCAGGCAGAGTGGTGGAAGTAACTACTGTATTAAGATGCTCCTGTCTGATTCAGGAGATGATCTAGGGCAGTTTTCTAGTCCTGGTATTGAAAGAATGAAAGAACTGGACCGAGGACCCTTGTTTGCATCCAAAACAAGACAGAAAACACACACCAAGAACAGAATTAAGCTAACTCACAAAAGAAATACATCTGCATTAGCAGAAGACAGTCACCACTTAGGGAACATTTAACGCTCTGGCAGCAGCAGCTCTGAATTTAGGAGCAGCAAAAGCAACATCAAAGAGTGAATTTGTGCCTCGTGACGGAACTTTGGTGCTCTGCAGCTGATGGGCACGGGGCAGGACAGAGTGACAGTGCTCTTGTTGCAGCATCTCAGGAGCTCCAGCTGTACTAACAGACCAATCCAACCAGAAGATGACCTTGAATCAGGCTTTCCTCATTATGGCAAGGGGAAAATGGACTACGGGCAGCTGGTGCTAATGTACTGACCAGAGTATAGAAAGATTGATGGTTAATGATGCTTCATTAATGATTCATCTCTATTTCTGACCCTGCTCCGAAATCTCCCTGGAGCTCAGAACTCAGAGCTGAGCTCTCCATCTAGATTTTACGTTGAATGAGGGAGACATCCTGGACAGAGTGGCTTTGCTGGGCTCCCATGTCACAGACATGTCTAGGACATTCCAAATGAGGAGAATGGGGCTGCCAGTGGTGACTGAAGCCATCACAAGGAGGTGCAAAACACAGTGTGTGGAACACAGTGAAATTTAGGTATGTTTTCTAAGGCAATAATTCTTTAAACTTAAAGTCATCTTTGACAATTGTTAATTCCCTCTCTCCAGTATATACAGGAGAAAGAGAGGTATTCAGAAAGGCTGAGATATCTACATCTCTCTGCTACATAACAATATGTTCACACTTCAAAATTAAATATTCCAATGTAGCCTCTGAATATTCCGCGTTTCCATCTCATGATGATTTTCTCTCCAGTGCTGACTTTCTGTGTTTTGAAAAAGCTTTCAAGCCTTGCCATTTAAGGATGCCCTTCATCCCTAGGCTTCCCCTTTCCCAAGAGCTACTTTCCTAGTCCAAGTAGCCCACCCAGCATGGCTGTAGATTTTATAGCCTTTATTCTTCCTGATCTTTTTACCTTTAACTTCCTTCTCCAATTTTCTTTTCTTATTTTTTTTTTCCAAGTGTCTTTTCCTATACATTACTACCCCAGTGACAACTTCTTTCACTCACCTTGGCCACACTGTGTTAGTCTCCATTATTCTGATTTAGTTGATTGAAACAGCAACTTTTTGAAGAAATTCCTGTGTCCTCACGTCAGCTATAAAGGAGGGAGCTACCATCTGTCACTGCAAGCAAGAGACTCACAACTTCTCTTCTTTGGCGACCTCTTGGTTGCCTTGGAGCAGTCTGGCATTATGGCCTCAGCTTCCTTGTCTGTACAAGAGAGGTGCTGGTGCCACCACTGTACCTGCAGAGGACACTTTCAGGCCATCTCCAGGTGGCAGAGCATGTAGTGAAGAGCCAGCCTTGTTACCATCCTCGTGTTGTGGTGCTGGTGAGTTTGCAATCCAAGCACGAGGCAATGCCTCTCCTGGCACATTGCAGTCATGAGGATCAACATTTGTGAGGAACAGCTGAGCATAATTGTCCACTTTGCCTGTCAGGATTCTGCAAACATTTTTAGCTTTCTGTGCTGAATTTGAATTTACGTAGCAAGTGACACATTGGACAAGCACTATATTCATCATCTCAGCTGCTCCCTGGCTTCAGAGAAGGGCACAATCTGCCTGTAAAATGGGATTGGCTCTGGGAGGGGGCGTAGCAGTGCAAGTGCAGGGTCACCTCCCTGCAATTTGCTTCTATCCAGCTGATCCAAGAGAGTTTTATAGGGAGATCTGCTCTGCAAAGGACCAGGTAGTCTGATGGAGAAGGATTCTGGGGGTAAGGAGGAAGGCAGTAAAAGTGCTGCACTACCTCACTTGATGGTCTCCTTTAAATCTTCACACAGTCCTCTGCAGTTGCAGGGAAATATATCACCTTGGGTGCTGCACTGCACCAGAAGAACTGCACAGCTCTGGGCCAGGCTGGCTGGATAAGAGCTTGTGGGTGGCAGTGAGGAAGCTCTGTGGCTCATGGCCATGCCCTGATAAACCCAGTTGGAGATGGAGATGGGGTGAGAGAAACGAGATGGAGTGGAGGCACACTGCTCCATGCTGAGGTCAGTCTCTGATGGTCATCAAGAAGGAATGACCTTCTCCCCAGCTGAGATTTTGTGGGTTCCTACTTGACCAGATCTTAAAGGACGCTCTTTTGGATACTAATAAATCTATTTCTAAGAGTAATTTGTTGCACAGTGGGAGCTGAATGTCTCTGTCTATGCTGAAGTGAAGTGGCTTCAGACTTGACTCCTATGTCCTTTCACCACCGTCAGCTCCGGGACCTCGGATTTACACCCCAAGTACGAAGCAACAGGGTGTTGGCAGTGCTGTTTTAGAGGTGATGAACAGAGGCCCAGAGGCTGCTGAGACTTGGCCAAAGGCTCTCAGGAATTCTGTGGTGGTTGTAGTTGAAAAAACAGCCTGAAAAATGGTGGACAACCACCTTCCACCCTGTGAGGAGGGAGGAGAGCCAGGCACGTACAAATTCTTACGTCAGAGAGCAAAGGCAGAGCCTTGCTTTGTGGTTGTGCCAAGTCCCATCCATGGGGACACCCCATCCAGCTTTGTGCAACTGTGTCTCAGCTTTACACCCCTCCAGAGAAGCTGATCTGAAAAGGACATGGCTTTTAAATGTCCCTGAAGAGAGTTTCACTTCAGCACTAAAATACTGATGGTGTGTTTGAGGTAGGAGCACAGGGAAAAGAAGGGTGATGTGCTGCTGGGGACACAGAGGACACCAGCAGCTTTTAGGGAAACCACAAAGGAGAAGCATACTGCATGAGTGATGTGGCTGGGGAGAGAGGTGAGGGCAGAGAAAGATAAACAGATGCAAAGCAGCACCCAGAGGAAAAGCACAAACAGGCAGGGCAAATACGTCAGGAGTGGCTTTTCTGTCACCTAATTCCTTGAGAGGGTCAATCATCTTTTATCTCCTTTGAGTCAGTCCCTGTGCCGTGGAGAGCACCAGCCAGAACAAAGCAAAGGCAGAGGAGAGCTAAAACTACTGCCCAGCAGGAAGTGAATGCTCTGGCACTATTTATTTTTGAGTCTGCATTTGGATTAGCTGTAAAGAGCTATGTGGATAAGCAAGCAGGCAATTACAGCTGGGACGTGCTGCTCATGAATGGAAACAGCTCCAATCTGCTCAGGACATATTGAAATTCTAATTCAGTTAGATTTCTTTAGTTACAGCGCTCATCACAGACACTAAAAGAGATGGGATTAGAAAATAAATACAACTCTTACGTTGCCTTTGGCCTGTCTTCTGTGCTCCCCTTTCCCTCCTCCCCTCCCCAGTTTTAGCTGTTGTTTGACTTTATTTTCTGTGCTAAAATACAGCAGTCTGCAGTTAGTCTTCTTGTTAATTTTTATGAGCATCTGGCAGAGTGCAGCTGGCCGGACCTGTGCGCTGCTGAGGGGTGGACATTCAGCACAGTGTGAGGCACTGCTGCAGCTTCTCATCTCACATCCTACTATAGACCACCACCCAGAGTCACCTGGTCATACTGCGAAGGTGCAGGTGGGACACAGAGACTCAGAGCAGAGCAAGGACATGATTTGCAAAAGATCTTCCCTGGTGTCATCCCTGGTTCAGACAAGTACTCCAGCCCGCAATACTTGCCCAGTAAGCAGGTTGGCTCTCTGCTTTGTGAAAACTATTTACTGTTGCAGGCAACCACTTTTGCACTGTGTTTGTGCAGGCAAGTTCCTAAAAGATCTGATCCAAAACAGTGAGCAGGGAAGAGGACCGGGAGTGCTGGATCAGCCCTGCCAATGTGACCTGGAAATTCAAGAAATTACTTAACTGTGTGCTGCTGGTTTAGTTTCTCTGTCTGTCATTGAAAAATGTTGTATTACATCTGCTGACATATTCAAGGAATAGATGAGATCTAAATGTCAGAGACTGCTGGGTTGGAGGAACAGGAGGAGCTTGAGAGTGTATCTCCAGCTGACTGGCCGTTCTGTTCCATCCCAACTGGCCTCTTAGACCTGCTGGAGGACCTCTGAAAGCAGAGGAATGTCTACAGGGAGGCTGTGAATAGTCCTGACACATCAGCTTAGAAACCTGGTTGTGACAGACACTGGGTAGAAATCACTTGTCTCCCTTGAAAGTAAGGAAAGGGCTTGATGGAGAAAGGCAGTTGTAATACCCAATATTACTGACACTGAGTCATGGAGCTGTGAAATAAGCAACTCTCTGGTGAAAAAAACACCCAGCTTGGTTCTTATGAGCATCTTTCCTCTTTGTCTTATTACAAAAGGGTAAATTTTGCATCATAAGCACTCTGCAGTGGCTTGTCATCCTTTCAGAACACAAACTTCACCATCTGTAGCCCTCTTAGTTGAATATGATCAATTGCTGTGTCAGATTCCCAAAAACAAAATTTTGTGCCCAAGTGCTGTAGAAAAGTTCCAGACATACTTTTTTCCTGCATGCATTTCACAGGATTTTCACAGAATTTAAAATGTTTATGTCCTTATTTTTTAAAATGTCATTCTGTAGGTCCAGCTGCCTATTGGCTCCCAAGTCTAAGTCGTGTGCAACACAGCTACAACTCTGTGGACCTTTGAACTCACACGTGTCCCCTGGAGATCCCTGTTTGCTTTGCCTGATTGCTTTTTCTGATTAGTGGCGAGGAACTGTTGTTTTAACAATGAGCTCAATATTAAGATAGTAATTGAATGGAAGGGAGTTCTCTCCACTGAGTAGTTGTACTGTTCACAGCAAAATAGAACAGCTCTTGGGAATAATGTGGTCATAATATTTCTAATGACCTTTAAACATGGTTAATGCTTACCAGCTGGGGACCTCTGCTCATATATGACCAGGTATCTTCTGTAGTAGTCTGTGGAGTGATCTTAAGGATGGCCAAGCCACATATTAGGGACAGAAGCCAGCTGGCTGATTGGAAGAACAGTGCAAAACCCTAATTCCTGCAGGGTAGGTACATGCCCCAGAGAACCATTTCCAGTGCAAGAAGAAGGAAGCCTTTCTAGAACCTCTATTTGGGGTTAGGACATTAGGACACAATCAAATCCAGCCTGATGAGCAAGGCAGGGAGAAAGTTGGAAACTAAGTGGATCGTATTAAGGCAGAGTGTTAGAAAGACAGGGACCACAACCTGAAAGAGAGTAGTGGTGTGCCCACACAAGAGAGAGCAGGAACAGCAGCAAACTGCAGCAAGATAGCAATGAAATGCACAAAGCAGTGGTGTGAGGTGGATGGGAAATCTGGTGAGGCGAGGAGTCGATTGACTGCTGAGATGAAGCTGATGCACCGGGCTTAGCACAGTGCTGCACCTGCTAAGAGGTCAAAAATCTGTGTAAACTCTAAAGCATCTGCTCTGCAGGTGAGCTCAGTGCATGATGTGCTGGCTGATACAGATGCAGATTCAGTCTCTTTGGAAAACAATAGCTTGGGACTTCATGAATCTCTTTACAGATATGTTCTTGTAGTATACTTTTTAGCTTAAATCCAATTTTTCTTGAGAGTCAGGAGAAAAGATAGTGAGAAAGAACAAAAGCAAAGTCTCTGTAAAACAGAGGAGTGTGCATATGCCCTCAAGGCAGTTTTGAACCAAAAAAGGGAACAAAATCTCTGCCATTCTCTGAGGGCAGTGGAGCACGGTGAACAGTGAAGGGGCCATGCCCATGAAACAAAAACCCAATGTATTTTTGGTGCCATAACTGGTCTAGAAATGAAAGCAATGGTAGGAGCAGGCACAGATGCTTCCATTCCTCATATGACAATAATCTATATTAATTATTGCAAGCATCCAGCTCTGAACAATGTCACTGCAGTGCTATTACTGTTGAAAAGTATTGAGCTTCCAAGGAGGTGAATGTCTTTTTCTCTTCCTAATCATGATTACTTGGCTTAGTACTTGGGCCAAGCTTCTATTTAACCAAGATAAATGGATATTTCCAAAACAAGCAGGTTAAGACTGTGCATCACGTTATTACTCTCTTCACAGATTTCTTGCCTTGTGTGATATTTTACTCCACTGCTAAACACAAGTAACAATAAGAATAGGAAGGAGGAACTGTGCAGGATCCTATATGTATTAAAGGTAAATAAATAAATAAATCTGGTTTTGATTACTCCGTCCTATTCTGTGGCAGCATCTTTCCTCAATCAATGTAACATAACAACATTATTTTGTCCTGTAATTTCTCTTCCTTGAAACATGAGCATCCACACCATGTTTTTGCAGACACCACCAGGCTATCTGACTAATATTTTATTGCTTCCTGCTTGGAATTCTTATTTATCATTGAAGTTGATGTGCCAGCACTGTAGGTTAACAATCAGAAGAGCAGATGGGGAATTAGAGACAAAACTTCTGTCAGTGATAACGGGACTTCCATGCTTCATTTTCCCCAGGGCACAGTGAGTGTTTTCCTTTTCAACAGCGCTGGGCAAAACTGCCTTAAGGAATTGGTGGCAGCAAAGCTGTGAGCTGGCAACACACTGAAATTGTCAGGCTGCAGGAATAGATTTTGGGTTGCTGGGCTATTTGTGGGAAGTTATTTTGTATTGGCTCCTGGAAGATACCCATCTCAGTCCTGGAGTTCCAGTGCAAGATACCCAGTGAGAATTGCCACCCTGGGAGAGTCAGTGCGAGGTCTGGCACCGACCAGCTCCTCCACAATTTTAACTTTCACCCACACTTGCTCCTCTTCCTTACACTGGAGCTGCTTTCTCTAAATTCTTCTTTTAAAGCTGCTGTACAAGCTTAATGAAGTCTATAATTTCAGTGCTCTTTGGTATGTACTCAGAAGAGACTGGGTACCTGATTCTCTTCTTGTTTATACCTGCGAGGTCAGCAGCTGAATGCAGAAGCAAGCAAAGGGCCAGGGCAATGCCACAGAGCCTGTCAGCATCACAGCAAAGGCATTTCTTTGGTTTTCAGTGGTCCCTTGGGAAATCCTAACAGCTGCACTAATGTTGGGTGTAATTGAAGAAATACGTTCCTTAAACTGGCAGGCAGTTCGGTATTTAAACATGATGCCTGTTGAAAGAATGCTTGAAAGCTGATTTTTGACCTTCATGCAAGGCAAAAAAAGGAGATTTTTTGTTCAGTATCTGTACAGATTTAAAAAAACAATGTGAAACATTTTGTCCAATAGTAGGGTTTTTTTTCAATTTCTTCATAGTGTTTGTATTTATTTTTAACTTTTGCCACAATGGAAATTCAATCAAAGTCAAGGATTTTGTCACCTTTCCACTCGACTGCCTGAGTCAGATGCTTAAAAGGTAACACCAGCAGCACTGTGAGTAGTCAATTAAAAAAATCAACCTTTTGCACTATAGCTCGGAGAAGTGCCTTTTTGTTTTTTCTGCAGCCTGGTGGAGCCATTTGCAATCAGAACACGTTTTCACCCAAAGTGGTCTGCTATTGGCACTTTACAGGGGCTGGAAAATGTTACTGCTGGAGTGTTTCGGTTACCAGAGTGCTCCCCAGTCAGACCAGTTTGCTGGTGCAAAGTTCTGGGCTGGCAGCACGAGTTCTGCTGTCAAACACATTTGCCAGCTGGGAAGCAGCAATTTGCTTCCTCTCACTCAGTGCAGAGAAAAGCAAAGTTTATTTAATCTGGAAAGTAGAAAACTGGAGGGGAACAAGAATGACTATTGCTCTGCACCTTTCCAGCTTTCCTTTATGCCCCCAGGGAATTTCCTTTTTGTCTGTCACCACTTCCAAAGCTCTCACATCCTTCACCCCACCTGGAGCAACAGTGCTTTCGGCAGACAGGTCCTCCTGAGGCTCTGTTGTCCCAGGCTTGGTCTGATGTGACAGAAGAGGCTCATCCAGCCCATTGCTACTGTCAGTCCCCCCAGAGGACACCAACACTGGCAGTGGGAGAGGAAGGGCTGACTAGGAGACAAAATCTGTTCTGCAGATTTTGATGCACAAAATAAATTCCTGTGGAGTATGGGTCACTGAGCAAAGACATCCATGTGTGGGTTCCTGTTCCATGTACCCTGCTGTAAATACAAACCAACTGGCTGAGCTGGAAGGTCAGGTTGGCTGCAGAAGTGCCCTGACCCCCCTTTCTGCTCGCCTTTGAAAGGGCATCCCCCAAGTGTTAGCTTGGCAGTACTTGGAAGAGTATCAGCAGTTACAATAAGTAACTGATACTATTTCCTAAGTGTCTATATTTTCACTTCTATGGAAAACATTCAGCTGATCTGGGAGCACTTAATTTGGGAGATGTAACTCAATCCCAGCAAAAAGCAGCTCTTGGAGGACCACCCGTGGATTTCAGCAGATCAGATCCCCTGCAGTTAAACTAAATGTCATCACACTGTATGCAGCTGCTGATTCCAGGTTTGCTAATTTGTGAAACAATATGAAGAAGATGCTGCAGTTGTGAGCAGGGCAGCTGAATTATAGGTACTTAAGCAGCACTGTAGGGATATGAATTCTGTTTATTGCACAAACCTGCCTCTATAATTAATAGAAATTGTGCCATTCCCTTGCTCTGTTTTCATTAATTCAGACTGATAGCTTCAGAAGACCAGAATGGCTTAGGAAACAAATTTTGGAAGAACAAGAGAGAACTAGAGGACTTTCTCGGCTTTTCACCATCACTCCAGGTCTCCTTCAATGTGTAAGGAGCAAAATTACTAGCAATGCCCTGTGTGTGACATACCAACTGTCACCACAATTGTAGCCTTGTTTTACTTTTCCCTCTTTCTGGGAGGAAAGATCCAAACTTCCCTGGCTACCAGTCTAAATTGAACATTATGAAATGTACTTTAAACCCTCAAGACACAGCCACACTCCATGCAAAGCCTTCTTAAACCCCAACTGCTCCCTAAGAACAGTGCCAGCACGTCCCAGTAAAAACAGGCTGCAGGGCTTACCTATCAGGCTGCAAATGATCTGAACAGCACTGGCTCCTTTAATGGAGTTTTATAGGCCTCTTTTCCCTCTCTTAGGAGGTGTAAACATATCAAGTTTAACATTATGCTTTATTTATCTCAGTGGTGTAGTGTGTTATCATTCCCACAGAAGCACTGGTGATGCTTTATTGTAGGAGAGAGGTGGGCACTGCATGAACCAGAGCTGCTGCAGGAGCTGGCTGAGCCATGGCCAGTGACATCTGAAACAGAGCACAGGCCTCAGCTTGGGTGCTTTTTCATTTTTTTGGATGCTCTGGGGACTGGAAGCAAAGTGTGTCCAGAAATGAGCATGAAAATCAGACAGCTACTTGAAGGGCAGTGGCCTTCCCGTCTCATGGTGGAAATCTTTGCCCCCAGCCCTTTCCCCTCTCAGGGTGAGAGGCACAGGAATAGGTGTGTCTGAGATGACTTATTTTCCTCACGATTCATTGAAAACAAAATTAGTCCTAATAGCTTTCTAACATAAGGTTCGTAGTGACCACAGAACTGCTCTGACTAAGGAGGGCCCTGTGTTGATGTGACTCCCTGGCCAAATGTAATGCAATTAAATGATTGGATTTCGTTACGTATATTGACATGGTGTCAGTTTCCATTCTCTCTGTTATTTCTATAAATAAAGTCATCTGCCATAATTAGAAAATACGAAAGTGCTAAGACTTCCATTAATTCTTCTCCACATTAATCTAAGAGCTGGGCAGATGTTTGTTAGTACCTTGTTACACTGTGCTCATCAGCTGTTACCAAGAATAGAAAGATTGAGACCTGATCTCATGCTGAAGGTTAAACAAGAACAAATCTGGCCAAATCTTGGCTTCTGATTGATATTTTGACAATGTCTTGTTTTTTTATCAAAATGTTTTTTAAATTTTGAGCCCCTCTCTTTCTTTCCCTAAGCATCCTTTGGACCACGTACGAAACTCAGTGGTGTTACCCATCCTCCAGGATTGTCTGATCTGATTTCAGTGGAGCTGAATTATATCAGCCTGTGGCCTGCCCTCTGCTTCTTCCACCTGGGATGAGCCAACGTGGGATGAGCCAGTGCTGATTCACATCTGATGTTCTCAGCAACAATGCACAAGATATATGTCTGTTCTACTGACTGCAATGGTGCCTATTTCTTGATTTTAGGAAAAGTTTAAATTCTTTCTGGCAAAACCTGGTGAACTTCTCCCGAAGGACTCAGCTTTCCCAGCCTAAACAAAATTTTATTCAGCTGATAATTATTGTAAATTTTGCAAGCTCTTCACACTAAAGTGGATGAGATGAAGTTATACATGTCTTGTGACCTTTTTTTCCACGGAAAGCCACACTGTTGCCATTCCTCATTTAAAGCCAAGCAAAGCAGGGCTGTTCACAACTGGGATTTGCTTTATCGGGTAATATGTAATGCACTGAACTGGGTGAGGCAACACTTGGTCTGAACCTGCCTGTATATTTTTGTCTGGGCCACACCTGAAATGAAACTAGAGCATGTTGTGAGTTACACAGGGCTGAGCATGGCCTTTCCGTACTGCTGTACCCAGCACAGTCCAGTTGGAGCTCCTGGAGTTCGTAAGGCCTTGAAGCAGAATTTAAATAATTTCAGGATTTCAGGACAGGCATGACCCAAACCGTACCATACAGGCATCAGCAGGAATCCTGAACTGATGAACTGACTGATACGTACTTTAAATACTGGTGGTGGTGACTGGCCCAGACCCATCCCATCCCATCNCCCATCCCATCCCATCCCATCCCATCCCATCCCATCCCATCCCATTCCTTGGCAGCTTCAGAGACAACCAAAGCAGGTGCAAATGGCTCAGCAAAACAGAAGCAGGTTTCATGTTAAAACTTCTCTTGAACTCAAAAAAGAACATGGGTACAAAATTAGACCTTGTTTTGTACAAAGTAATTTTAAATTCATATATATTAAAAATAACTGAAAAAAAAAATCCAGTGTTGCTTCTACCACTTCCCAGCCATCGTCCATCTCCTTTGCTCTGGATGCAGCTTGTCTCTTCTCTTGTCTACCACCTTGAAATTACCATGTTTTGCACTCTTTTTCCCTTTCTTGGGATTGTCTTTGAAGAAATGCACATAAAGAGCTATTCTTTAGGTCGGCATTTTAATTAGTTTTAAGTCTTACATTTCTGTTTCCCAGGTCTGTACTTATTTATTATTATTTTCATTGAATCTTTGCCTGATGTTTGCATTGATTCTGATAACTTTGTGGGGTGCTTATCTGTACAAATAGATTAATAGCTTTTGGACTGCACTTTCTGAAGCAATAAAGTGAGAGACTTTCTTTGAACTTGAAAGCTTCTGTACTGCATTTATTAATACAGCAAGCTATTGCAGATGTATGATCCACAAAATTGCTTCAATCCCATGCTAAAGGAAATAGATTTTCTACCTTTTCTTCCTGGTCATTTTTATTTAAAGAGTTGCCAAACTTACACCTCCTTTTTTTCATTACAGACACCCTGAGTTCGTCAGGAGAAAGGACACCACTGATGCCGTGGTGACATTCTTTCCAGAGTTGACAGGTTTGGGTTAATTGCTAGTCCCAGCAGGCCAGACTGAGTGGATCATCCAAGGGACTAATCTAAAGGGAGGATCTAATAGGAATCAGTCTCCTATGTCAAATGAGAAATGCTCCTTTCTCTTAAAATGCAGTAAAACAACACCTGCTCTAATCTGATCTGAATTAAAATCAGGCGCAAACTAGGAGTTTTATTTATGTTTCTAGTTTTTTTCAAGTAGCTCTTTGCACTGTCTTCCTCCAAGCCAATTTAGAGTCTCCAAGGCTAAGTGAAAAAACACAGTTCCACAAAGTCTCTGAGTGAAGGCACCAGGAATGCAGCAAGATAATAGTATAGCAAGATAAGGGGGATTAAGATTACTTCTGGGCTTTTTTAAGAAGCAAGAGGTGAAAAAGTTAATGGAACACTCAACTGGGAGACATTGCTGAGACCTGCAAAAAGTGATAAACCAAGATAGCTGGGTGAAATATCAGTGAGTGGCCAGAGTTTTCCATGTACATTGCAGCCTGCTGAATTCCACATGGATTATGGCATGGAAAGATGCCTGGCAGAAAAGGACCTGGGGGTACAGGTTGACAGCCAGCCAAACATGAGTCAGAGGTGGCCAAAAAGCCCAGTGGCATTGCATCTTGTGTAGTGTGGCCAGCAGGACCAGGACAGAGATTGTCCCCCTGTACTCAGTGCTGGTGAGGCCACACCTCGAGTGCTGTGTCCAGTTTTGGGTCCTTCACTACAAGGAAAACACTGAGGGGCTGGAGCATGTCCAGAGAGGGGCAATGGCACTGGGGAAGGGGCTGGAGCACGAGTCCTGTGAGGAGCAGCTGAGGGAGCTGAGGGAGCTTAGCCTGAAGAAAAGGAGGCTGGAGGGTGTGTGTAGGGGGCATTTATTGCTTTACACAACCCGCTTAAAGGATGTTTTAGCCAGGTGGGGGTTGGTCTCTTCTCCCAAGTAACAAGCAAGAGGACAAGAGGAAATGGCCTCAAGTTGTGCCAGGGGAGGTTTAGAACAGCTATTAGAAGAAATTCCTTCATCAAAAGGGTTGACAAACCCTGGAACAAGTTGCCCATGGAAGTGGTTGAGTCATCATCCTTGGAAGGGTTTCAAAGAGATGTAGAGGGGTCATGTAGGGACATGGTTTAGTGGTGGACTCAGCAGTGTTGAGTTAGTGGCTGGACTTGATGATCTTAAAGGTCTTTTCCAGTCTAAAGGAAGTTATTATCCCATACTGAGAATTTGCTTGTATTGTTGTGGAAATGAGATGTTATTTTAATCGCCATGGCAAGTCTG
The DNA here is from genome assembly GCA_013399875.1 of Gymnorhina tibicen. Taxonomy (NCBI): domain Eukaryota; kingdom Metazoa; phylum Chordata; class Aves; order Passeriformes; family Artamidae; genus Gymnorhina; species Gymnorhina tibicen. The sequence goes on along the minus strand of VXAZ01007116.1, from coordinate 2,974,332 downwards.
AGTGGATTACTCTGTAGAGACAACAACAGCCACTGACAATCCAAATCCAGTGGACACCTGATCCGGCTGGTGTTGAAGCTGATGAAGTATTTCTATTGTATTCAGTGGGCATTGGCCTCAGCCTCAGAAGAGTGCACTCCAGATTGAACTTCTATTCCTTTGCAGCAATTTTATTAAATTTGCAGAGTTGGTATTAGATTTGCTCAGTGGTATGAGAACATTACTATTCTGTTAAATTACTTTTTCAGTTAATAATATATTCTTTTCTGCAAAGGTTTTACTTTCTTAAGTCCTTTTCCCCTCTTTGCCTGGTCAGGGAATTCATTCTCCCTTTCTGCCTTGAGCTACTACATGCTGTTATCTGGCAGGGTTAAACAGCTCTCGTCCACTTCTCAAAGGAGTGCTCTGTATGCTAAGCTGTATTTTTGTTCCTTGGGCAGGCTGTCCCTTTCTTACTGATGAAACTAAAGCAAGGAGAGCCTCATGAACTATGAGGAAACCTAAATCAAGACATTCTTGACCCCAAGTTCTTCCAGGTCAAGGCTCAGCACTAATTTCTGAGAAAGCCCTCCTGATTCCTGAGCCTTTTCTGTCCAACAAAGAGATACACTTTTTGAGCCCGTTCCCAATGAAACAGATCTCTGGGATCCAAACTGTATTATATTATTTGTAGTATTTACACCTGTAACACCAGCAGCAAGCTAAGGGCTTTGAAGGGTTCTCGGAAGACAAAGTCCCTGCCTGAAGAGCTTAATATTCATATTTTATTCAAAATATAAAAATATACATACTCTGAGTCTGTAAGACACCAGATTAAAAAGGCTTTTCTCCTTAAATTAGCTCACAGAAATCTAACCCCCTGAAGAGAGCAAATGAGGCAGCTGTGGAGGGAAGGGAGCCAGCACCACCGAGTACAAAGCGTCTCTCAGCTGCCTCAGCTGGAGATGCACTTTCAGCCTCAGCTTGGGGTCCTTACAGACACTTTTATCCCTGTGAGCCCAGCTGGGATCAGAGGGTCAGGTCCACAGTGGCCCCCCTGTATGGTGTTCTTTGCGCAGAAGCGAGTCCCAGCCCCACTCCATCTGGAGTGGGCGAACCACGGGCAGTGTGGCGGAACTGGAGCCTTTGGATCGGCCTGTTCAAACGGCAGCCCTCCTCAGCGGAACAAAATCAGATCACTCCTCCTTTTACTTGGGTGTCAACGGTGTACAATGCACAGTTTCTCAGTTCTGACTGCTGTGCACAAATCTCACCATTCCCAGTATTCTGACACAATACAATTATTTGCTGTCTCTATGCACAACACAACACACTGTCAACATTCAAATGTATTAAATTATTTAAGACCAAAGGAAACCCAAATAATAGCGTACAAAGTAATCTTTTGAAAAAGGTTGTACTCCTGCATCAGGTGCCCTTGAAGGTTGGTGGGACTGGGAGACTTTTGCTATAATGGACAACTGTGTCAGTGAAATGGAGCACAGTGCTCAGGAAGGGAACAGTGTCTAATACATTTTTGAGGAGAGGGAGGCCCACCATTGCATGTTGACAATTGAGAAGCAAAGTGACAAGGGTTCAGAGGCCACAAGTTCCAGCTTGTTGCAGAATTTTAATGTGTTTCCACATGAGTGATATTTGGTTAGATATTGTAAGCAGAGTACCAGAAAATTAGGATTAGCAAATGACTAAATTAAAGTGAAAATTGGGTAAAGAGATTTAGAAGTAAATGTAAGTGCTTCAGTTGTAATGACTTTGCCCTCCAAGGACTATTTTTTTTTAAATAGCCTGAGAATTCTTATTGGATTTAAAAAATTTCCCATTACAGACACTAGAGATTTTGCACAGAAATCTGATGGGGTTATAGAAGAACTGTAAAAGAACAGCAACAGAAGAGATTTAGGTTGAAAGTGTTGCAATGACCTCTCTTTTGTGAAATGCTCATCACAGTTTCCTGGGAAAATTTCTAGGATTCATTCCTGGCCACAATGCAATGACAAAAATACTTCACACAAACCTCACCAACCCCATCCTGGTTCTCAAGAAAATATCTGTTACAAGGCTAAAATCCACATCAGTCTTTGCAGGATTAATTATTTCTGAAACTCAAGTGAGACGCAAAGGAAACTGCACACGGACACAGGACATAAATAACTCTGGGCATTATCTGCAAACAGGGGAAATCACTCAGAGGTGCCAGGCAAAGGAGAAGGTCCGTGCTGGACCCCAGAGTACACCAACGTGCCCGACCACCTGTGCCAGAGCACCTTGCCAAATGCACTAAACTGAACTTCTGATCAATGGCACTTTGAACAACACAGGAGTTGGGATGCTCCACAAACCAGCCTCGTGCTGACACCGAAACGAGCCAGACAACTCAAATATGCAAAGTGGGAAAAGCAAAAAGCATTAGTGAAAGAAAAGAGTGTGTGGTGGATAGCCCCAGTGACTGTCTTAGTATACTGTTTTTCCCATGAGGATCTGGAAGATCTGACACTTCTCGTACTGATTCCCAAGGAACACTGCAAGAGTATTAGAGACAGGGGGAGAAAGATGCAGAGCAGTCTGATAACTTACCATGATAGTAGCTACCGAGTCAAAATTACATCCAAGGCTTTCCTTCTCAGTCTGTGAGGTTTGATGATGCTGATTTTATCAGCAAGGTCATTTTAGCACCCATGCTTAATCCAGAATCTATTCTGATATTTGTTTAGGAGATTTGAGTAATCTCTTTAAGAGAATTATCAAGTGCTGGAGTCCTAAAGAACCATCTCTCAGCCCATACTGGAGCAGAAGGATTTGAGGTCAAAGTTAGGTGAAGAGTTTTTTTAAGGCAGTCTGGAAACAAATGAAATTATCTTTAGAGCGAGTCACGTTTTGGAGAACAGAAGCACGAAGTTTGCAAATGAGTTTAGGTTGGTTTTGGGTTCAATTTTCTGGCTTCACCGGAGGCAACCCATGACCTGCTGCATGATGCAGTTGTTGATAGGAGGGCAGAGGAGCTTGCTCTGAGATTTCATCTCTGAGCCGTGTACAACTACAGTCAGTGGCCAAACACCATGGGAAAATTTACTGCCTTTTTCCAGTGTCACCATAAGCTGCCTGTTGCCTCTCCATGACACAGTGGAGCCCTGGAGCTCTGTGTTGGGAGGTAACATCTAGTTAAGGGAGTGGATGGGAAAATTCAGTGAAACAAAGTCTCTGATGCTCGAATGCCAAGCTGTTAAATCTTCAGTAAGTTTTGGTTCAGAAATCAGTCACTGTTTTTATAAATAATTAGAAATATAATCAGTGGATACAAATTCGAATGTTCGCTTGGGGGCTTTGCGTTAAATTTTGGGAGGGCCTTTGAGGAATTGTCATTGGATCTTCACACCCAAAGCTACTCTCTGTTCCAGTTGTTGCACGGGTGTAGCATAAACCATTTCCACATGTTCTCATCTGAGACCATGTGGCTGATATCACATAAGATCAGCCCTTCTCTTTCAAATAGGCTGAAAAAAATAACAAAAATACCACAAAAGCAGTGCTCCCACAAGAGTCCCATTGTGTCAGGCAGAACAGTCACCTAGCAGCTTGTGGCACTGTTGTGCTATTAACCCTTGCACCCTTTTCCTTCCCAGAAGGCTGATGGATTTTTATCTAGATCCAGAAACAAAGAACAACACCCTGGCCTGTGGGGCTGAATGCTGTGGATGCTCATCTCCAGCTCCCTGCTGTTTCACAGCTAGCAGCAACATTTAAATTTATTGTTTGTCTGAGCCAAGATTCACCAGATGGAATCAGGTCCCACTCAGAGGTGCCATCTCGAGAGTAGAGGTGGGTTTGAGTATTAACTCATCTCATCTTTCAAGCTTTGGAATGTCTGAAAATTTGGAACATAATTTGGAATCCTAAGGCCAAACACCCCAAACTTAACAGGGGGTACTACAGCCCACCTGGCAAAGTGTACAGTGAGCTTTGCTATCCAAGCCATAACAAGGTTATGTTTGTGCGGCTGGTAGATTGCAACAGCAATTATTTTACTGTAAAAACAAGCAAACCTCCCGTTAAACTAATGAGAAGCAATATTAAAACTCATTCTTCTACTTTTGAGAGACTTTTATATAGAGGTCTGGAGATGTTTTGATGTTTGGGGGAATGGCAGCTTGTATGAGCAAATGGAAGCACCTAACATAGCATATAGGCAAGGTCCTTGGCAAGGCCTATAAAATCAGGGGTAAAATGAGGTATGGTAAGTGTTTGCCAAAGTACATTTTCACAAAAATGTAAAATGTGAGCTGTCAGAGCTGTCCTGCTGGGGTGGGTGCTCTGGCACAAGCAGCAGTGCTTCTGTGGATGGTCTGACCGTGCTGAGCACAAGCCCTGCAGGATTAACTGCTTATCTTGGCACTTGCAAACTTCCCTAGTAAGAAGGCTTTAAAAGAAAGCAGCCATATGCCTGAGGAAAGGCATCATGCAGCGATCAGCCTGCATTGTTTACCAAAGCAGAGAGGCCAGGAGTCAAGCAAGACAGGACCAGGCAGCCTAAACCCCTAAACTCTGACTTCCTTCAGGCTCCACAGCAGGAACTCCTCAGCATTCTTTCACGGTAATTTACACTCACAAAATAAAACCTGCCTGGCTTCCTTGTGAGGGTCCTCTAAATGCCCCAGCAGGAGGCTGGGGCCAGAGGTCTCGGCACTGGGAATGCCAGGTCCCTGGATGAGAGCTCTGGCAGGCGCCAAACCAGCAGCTCCGTCTTCCTGGGCGACTGCCAGTGGCACCTTGGACTTTTCTTTTTCTGACACTTGCAGAACTGTCTGACAGCAAAATGGAGAAATAGGCAGTCCAGTTCCTACAGGCCAGGGAAAGCAAAAAAAGCCTCTGACCAGGGGAACAGGAGAGGAAAGAGGAATGTGGCATTTCCAGCTTTCTCAGTGCTGTGTGGTAGCAGACATGAGAAATGACCCCCATTGCTTAAACCCTTAACCCTTAGATAGTTTCTTCTGTTAATGTCAGATGAAAAATCAAGAAGTTTGGAAGTGTAGATGAAATCTGCATTACAGGAAAGCATGCAGAGTTAAAGAAGTCACTGAATGCTCATTTCCACAGGTGAGCACAGCTTGATGAACTATTTGATTCATCAGAAACTCTGGCAGGTCCCTGGGATCCATTCCTGATCTATTCCAGGGCAGTACTGAACAGGTATTGCCCAAAACTCATGAGGGACCCATGAGGCTGCTGAAGAAAAACTGAGATGAGAAATACCAACTGCTACTGTCTGGCTCAAAGGTTTGATCAGAACTTCAAGAAGTAGCAGAATTGGGTCTGATTCACACTTCTGGTGACCACATCATCCTATGAGCAATCAGAACAGCTTCAGGCCATGCTGAAGACCTATGAGGCTCTGAAATCTCAGCTAAGCATTTGGATGATTATCCAGATGGCACTTTAAGTACAAAGATACAATATCTGCTAGCATTAACAAAAGCCTTGTAATGGACCTCTGTAATATCCACACTTTATGATAGCCTGAAAACACCTGGTCCTAAGTCAAACTCGTTGCTATTTGCAGAAACAAAAGCAAGATGTGAAAAACCTGAAACAAACATAGAAAAGCACGAGGTCTTTCTTTGGTGGCTTGTCAGAGACGGGGTGCTCAAGGGTATAAAGGGACCACAAAATTTACAGGTGAGAGTGTGTGTAACTGTCATATGTGTGTCTCATTCTTGCACCAGCACCTTCCTGTATGTCAGCAAACCCAACTAGTTTGGTAAAGGTTCATAACCACAACTTTCTTCTTTTGCAATCACTCTGACAGCAAATTGAAACCTAATTTTGGCCACCAGCTCCTCACACAAAAATCTACTACTGGTATACATTTCAGAAATGGCTTAGTGTTGAGTAACTCATGTTTTGCCTGTATCATGTGAGGGGAACTAGAAAGCAGTGTTATTCAAAATGTTGTGACATCAAGACATTATTGGCAGGACGTTCCCTAATGACAGGACCTGTAAAAATGTGTGGTAAAGACAGTGGCTTTATTTTTCCTGTATGTTTTTGAAGGGTTAGATACAATTGGTGATATGGAGCATGTGACTACTAATGTAAGTATTAACACAGATTTGCTAGAGCTTTTTATTATGAACTACTACTAATAATCTTTGTTTTCACAAGTGAGTGGAAGCACACGATAAAGGCATTCCTAGGGAAGTTTGTGCATTTACTCTCCAGCCATGACTCACCCCTTACTCAGAGAAGCAAAGCCCAAGTGGCCCAGCTGTGGTGAGCACAGAGCCACTACCAAGGAAGTTTCCTTAGCAACAGGAAAACATCCAAAACATCTACCTCCTGCTTGCTGTTCCTTGAAGTTGTTCTAAGTGAATGGATGCTAAACCTCATACCTGAATTTCAGAGCTAGAATCAATGTGTCACAAAGCAAATCCTTTTGCTTGCAAGCAAGTTAACTTTAGCTACCGCCCTCCCGAATTCAGGCTTAATAAGAAAAATAACATGAATTTTTTTTATCTACTCTCTCCAAACACTGTCTGGGTTTATAAACAAATAGCAGAAACAGCTCCTGCATCCTCAGCTGACACTGATTATCATTAGGGATCTGTTGAATTTAATGAAACCGTGGCAATTTAGAGCAATCAGCCCAGCATGAGCTGGGTGCTTGTGGGTTCCAGGTGCCCATGATCAAGGCTGATGAAGAGCAGAGAAATAGTTCACCCAGGAGAGAGTGATTTGTGGTTTTTTTTCTGGGATATTGCTCGGTGAGATGTTTTGAAGAAATTTTGAGGTGTTTTTTTTTAAGAGGTGTTGGACCAAAGAATGGGGAGCTGTTTGACATGAGCAAGAATGCTTGTAAGCAAGTGGAAAACTGTTCTTTGTGATCCAAGGTACTGCGTGCAGTAGCCTGATGTATTTCTTATTTATGTGTATGTTGTTTCTTAAATATTTTTATTCCCTGTATTGTAACCTTCTGGGGTGAAAGGCGTATATTATACTGCACAAAGATGCTACTTTTTGTGTGCTCTGTAATCTACATTAAAATTGAATAAAGCTGAATGTATACGCTTCCCTCCCTGTTGCAGGCACGCAGTCATGGGCGAAGGGTGCAGAAATGAGTGTATTGATTTATGCCTATCACTGTCTGACAGGAGCAGATGGGGGTCCGGGAGTTTCAGTGTAGCTGATGGACTGTGCTAAACCTGACCTGGTTCTGCTGCTATTACATGTGAGATATCTTTGGTGCAGCTAAGTCACTTTTGAAGTATTGTGGAAGGTGAAGCAGAACCAGCTTTGTGGACAATAATAACAGAATGAGATTATTTAGGCTGAAATGAGTCAATATTTGGAAAACTCCGCTGTTAATAATTAGACCTTGCCTGAGGGAAGCTCATTGATGCTGCCTGTACCAGATGGTTTGTAGCGTGAGACTGAGCCTGAGTGCTCCTGTGGACACCCGTGATGGGGAAGCAGCTTGGGGGAAAAACATGAGGATGCAGCCAGGAGAAGATACATGTGGGCACCAAGTCACCTCGCTGGGAAAAGCACAGTCAGGGCTTTCAGTTAAAGCTGGAGGAAGAAAAAGGTGCTTTTTGGAAAGATATAAAATTACACAGATTTGAGCTCTGGCAGGGCTTGTCTGTGGTAGCCCTCAATGGTGGCCCTGTCCCCAGCTGGTGCCAAGCATGAGGGTGTCTGACCTGCTTTTCCAGGACTGTGGGCTCCTGCTGGCACCAGAAGCACGAGGCCTTGGCTGTGTTATGCTGACGCTTGTCCTATAAAATTGACAGCAATAATGAATGATGGCCCATATTTCTTCCTCAGGACACACAACAACGTGCCACTGATAATGCTTTTTAAGGGCTGGATTTTGGCCAGGTCCTCGGAGAAGCAATAGCTTGGCCATGGTCCCACAACAGGGAGCTCCAGTCTGTAATGCTTCTGGTCAGGGATGAGGCGCTTGCTCTCCCTTCTCCCTGCTGACTGCCTCCCCCAAACAACCCACCTTTCCTCACAGCATATGCAGGACTGTCTGGAGGGTTTTTAATGGTTCTAATTGAGTAACTGGTTTGTCTTGGCCTGTTGCTCAAGCTCTGAAGGCACTGCCTCTAGCTGAACAAGTCCATGTGCTCTAATGGGTGATTTCGGGTGGGAGCAGCTGTCTGTAGTGTCAGACAGCAGATCTAATGACATACCACTGAGCTGTTCTGGGCTAGGCTATAGCAATAACTCATTAAATATAATTCTGGGGGAGCCAGTTTTGGGTGTGTTGGAGTGATCACAAACAACTGAGGCATAAATGAGTCTTCTTTCTGTCCTTGGTCCACAGCACAGCTCAGGACTTCTGGTTATTTGTGGACAGAATTTATTGATGATTATTGTATTCCTTGGCATGAACTGGAATTTCAGCCTCCAAGTTCATGGCCAATAACCATGGCGAGAACAAGTGAGCCATTTGTCTCACATGATGAGTTTGCCTGTGGAAGCTGCAGGTGCTTGGACCGACTTACGATTGTGGCTGGGTGCTGGTGTCAGGGGCAAACAGAAGACCGAAAACGGCCAGTCTGGAATGGGTGTTTGTGTGTGTGACACAATGGTCCCTGCTGCAGGTACTGGGCTGGGAGCAGTGCTGTGGCTTCCTGGCGCCCTGATGAAATGTACAATGTACTGCTTCTGCACTGAGTGTGGTTGTAAAGGTAAAAAGGAGATGGATTAAACTCATCTGATGCTTTTCAGTGAATTCTGCTAGAGCCTTTCTGCTCAAACTTTGTCTTGCTTTCCCTGACCACTCTGACATCAGTAACTCACTGGTCTTTTTGATTCACCAGCATAAAATGGAACGCTGTGATTTGTACTGCAGGAGCAAGGATGGGAGCTCTCAAGCACCTTCTGTGTATGCAAAGGAGGCTGATGCATCCGGGGCTGTGACTGCTCTAAAGACCACTTCAGATCCTTGAGTGTGGGCCTGAGTGGAGTTTGAACAAGCTGTGTGCTTATGCAATTAAAACCAAGCTGTGCTGCTTCTTGAGCACTTAGAGCACTTGATAGGGGTACACAGAGCTCAGACACTGCTGTGTGGGCATCTCTTTCATCCCCAGATGGAGGCAAATTAGTCCCAGTGCTGCAGGAAGGAGGCTGTGGGATTCTGTCTCCGGCTGTGTAACCACAAGACTCAGATTCTGAGCAGTGACTGCAGTTTTCAGCAGCACCTGTGCTCTTGTTTTGCTGGTGGTGGTGTTTATTTTTATGGATCAGGAGTCTGCAAGCAATTTCAAAAATAAAAATACCCACAGTACAGTGTGAGCCCATGAAATGAGGATGTACACTTTCAAGAAAGCACTGAAGAAAAAACACTTAAAAGCGGTATTAATTTTATAATTGCTGTAGAGGATAGACACACCAAGACACTGTTTTGTCACTGAGTGAAACAGAAAAATGAAGAATCAACATTTCTGTATCCTGTTCCAGCTTTTTCATTAACTTTTACTTGGAGGCAAACAAGTGCCTCCCTTCCCTGCTTCTGCTTCCTGTAGGAAAGGCAGAGCTGTAACTGGGAACAGAGCTGTCCTGTGGCTTTAAGACTGTAGGATGATGGAAAGCCTTGGTGAATGCTCCTATGGAGATATAAAATGATTAATCCACAGGCATCTGAGAACACTTACAACTTGGCTTTTGGTCTTGTATCTGTTATTTCACTTATGGGGCTGTTAATAATCTCGTAATGCACATCAGGCCATACCTTAATGATTAAAAAATGATTAAAAAATGATTAAAAAGGGTCTGTTTTATCTGTAACTAGTGAGAAATGCAATTATTTTAAGCAGTTCAATGCCTGTACCAGTCAGAAGTGGTATTAAATGGTTTTAATAATTCGGCTGGAGGGTTTTTTCAAGGTGCTGGAAGCACACCATCCCTCAGATAAGAATGTCGTGACAGCTCTGGAGCCGGTGTGGGGGCAGTGCAGAGGGCAGGAGACCATGGGATGGAGAGCAGAGGGATGGGAAGAGACAGTGAGAATAAGGCAATTTGCAGTGTCAGATGTAGTGCCTTAGCTTGAGGACAGCTGGGGAGGTAGAATAAGGCCTGGGTGGGAGATCTGACAAGGATGACAGAGCTGGGGACACAGAAGGATGGATGTGTGCTGAGTGGGAAGTGAGAGGGCTGGAGAAGTGAGGAGAGGGGGGAAAGCTCTTTTCCTTCTACACTAGGACCTTGTGCTGACAGAAAATCCCAGGAACAACCTTTGCCTCCTAATGCTGAGCTGCTGGTCCCTGGAGGGAAACCTGCAGTGCTGAGACCTGTCAGGTGATCTGGCAGTGCTGGAGTTCTTCCCAACAGGCTCCCCTGCCCCTGAAACCTCTGGTGCTCCTGAAAACCTCACAGCTTCACTCAGAGATAATTAACTGTATTGTTCGCAGGGATCAGACTTCAGTTTTTAGCAGAATAAACCCTGCTGTAAGCACGTGGGTGGGGCATGGATGGGCTTAAAACATTTCTGAGGTTTGAGGTGTGTTTGTTCCTCGGATGGGATACATTTCTTTTACCCACCAGCCTTTACATGTCAACAACAGAGTTAAGAATTAAAGCAAAATAAAACACGGACAGTTTCTCAAGTTTGTCACATCTCTAGTGTGGAGGGCTGCTGTTTAACTCAAACCCAGAACAGAAGCTAACTGCTGAGAAACAGTGGGATCTTTCAAAGCTCCAATTAAAGGCAATTTGAAATCTCCATTGATGTTAGGAAGAAAATAACTGCTTCTGGACACATAACAGTTAGAAAGACCAGCTTACCAACTGAGGGGTACAACTGACCTGTTTTAGAAACGGGCAAGGCTCTGCTGAGCCAATTGCAAATAAACTGACTGACATTATATAGAAATTTGGCCTGTTGTCCCTCCTGCACACCCCAAGAGTGCAGCTGGTAGATGATGGTTAGGCAGTAAGGGGCAGGTATGTGCCTGTGCTCTGCTAAGTGGAGCCAACTTGATCTGGATGCAGCCTGACAAGGAATATTAATGTGCCTGAAGCACAAGGGTTACCAGCATTGGTGGGGCTGCATCAGAAGTGCAGATCTTCAGTTCTGTACTGTGGAAGTTTTACATAAATGACATTTAACTAATTTTCTACCTCATTTCTGGTGAAACATTTAATGAAATTACACTGCCTCATACTTTTTATTAACAACCAAATATTCCATCCGACAGTGTTTGCCTGGGCACACAGAGGTGTGTGCCCGGCCACATGGGAGCCAGAGGCAGCTTTGCCACTGAGCTCAACCGCCCACTAAAGCTGTTTCTGTAAAAGTGCATTTCTGCAGTTGCACTGCGATCTCTCTGCTCTAGACCTCTAGTTAAACGCATGTTAAAGTCTAGGATCAATCTGCCTGGCAGTAAGTTAATGGTCCATGGTGTAGCTACTGCTGTGATGCCTCTCTTCCATTAAGAGAGAGGCAGTGTTGCTGTAAGTGGCTCATATGTCCGTGATAATGGTGCTTGTGGCTTGCACCTGTGTAGGGGAGGATGCTTGTTGCATTTAAACTAGATGATATGAGGCAAAAGGATTGCTCAGCCCAAGAGGCACTGCAGAGCTGCAGTGTTCCAACGGGACACTCCTGTGGGAGTGGGGACTTCTGGCATGTCCCCCCATGCATCATTTCAGGAAGCTCATGCGGACCCCTTCACTGATTGGGTTTTGTTGCCTCTGCCTGCCCTTCACCTGCAGGACGCTGCAAGCATCTGTACTTCTGTGTTCGCAGCCTCTGAACAAGCATGCAAAAAACCAGGAAACTCCTTTGCTATCTCTGCCCTCTGTTGGCACAACATCCCGCATCCGGCTATGGTGCACTGACCTACCACATGATCCTGAAGTATAAAGGGGAGAAGTGTTGGGCCATTCTGGACACATGCAATGTTCCAGTCTGCTGGGTTGCCTCTGGCATTCTGGATAGCAGCCTGAAAGGCACTGGACCTGGAAGGTTCAGTGCTTGGTGCTGGGATCTCCCAGCAACCTGTACCTGGCATGCAAAGCAGCACAGAGAAGGGGTGACTTCTCTAGCTCCTTTAAAATCAAAAATAGAAAGGGAAATAAGAAACAATTACCAGCTTTGAAGGTGGGAAGGGTGCTGAGGCCTTCTGCTTTCCTTTCCCATGGCTGTGCTCCTTGTGTCTCTTGGGCCCCATGTTGTAAGTCCTATGCTCCCATCTGAAGAGCGCTGGCTGCAGGCTCCCTCCAGAGCCCTTGACGCAATCTGGGTCATTCAGAGAAGGTTGTCAGGAATGATCCTGCACCTCCCCGCTGTGCCAGCACGGAGCTTTGCCTTCCAGGGCAAGGGAGGTGCTGGGTTGGTCCCGAGTCCTGCTCCTGAACCTGGCTGACTCAACCCACTGCAGCCTTGGGGCTCCTGGGCAGTGGCTGAGGTCGGGCAATGCTGGGACACCGTGCTGGGGACACAGAAGAAATACCTTGTGGCATCTATCTACCCATCTTTCTTGGGTGGCGAGGACCCAGTGCCTGAGGCTACTGCAGGGTATCCATGCGAGGCAAAACCCACCTGCCCAGCCAAGGGGCTGCTGGACAGTAAGGATTTCTAGTGGGGCAATGAAGGCCTAGGGAAAGACAGGATTTCCTCCAGTGGGACTGAGTAGATTATGACAGAGAGCTAATCTGTATGGCTGTTTCATAAGTTTCCCCAGTGCCTGGACTCCGTGCTCAGCAACAGACACTCTATGTGCTGAGAATAACTGATTGCCCAGAAACACCACGTAGGAATGTGTGGAGGTCTGGAGCAAGCTCTGCCAGTCTCTTTGTATTTTAGCGTTATCTAACAAAATCTCTCCTCGTTCCCACACCAGGTTAGTAGGAGGGACCAAATGTGCTGTCAAGCACCACTGCTTGGTGGAAACCACCCTTCACCTGGCAGTTTACACTCCTCATGGATCCCCACCTCTTTCCTTGACCTTATTCTAGGTGTTTACACAGGCAAGTGTTTGTGGTGACAAACTAAACTCCGAAGCCACTTTAGGTTTAGACCACTCTCAATCTCCTACTCATTTACTGCAGTCAAAATTCACAAGCAAAGGCAGAGTGCAGGTGCTCCTCCAGCCCAGGGACCACACCACAATGGGCTTTGCTACTGCTGGTCCCTGTGCTCAGACCAATGGTGCTGTGCAGCAAAAACCACAAGCAAGCAATGTCCAAGGCTTTCCAGATTATGTTATTTCAAAGTGCAAGTGAAGATTTAAGTTCCCATCTCGACACTTGTTCTATTCAGCTTCAAGTTTTTATCCAAATTATTTAAATGCTCACTGCCTCAGTTTTTCTGTTTGTAAATCCCTAACCTGCCTGTTTGCTATTCTTGGATTAAAATCACTGTGTATAATACAGTTCCTGTTCCAGCAGCTTCTGCTGCTTGTACACATTTGGAAAAACAAACTCTGAACGCGTTCTGAGGAATATGGATATTCCCAATCAGCCCAGGGCTGGAGTAAAGGCACTGCTGTGGTATAGCACCATGCCTGGAAGCTGGGGAAAGTGTGGAAGTTTGTGTTCTGCCTATGGAAAGTTTGTGTGCAGTTACTGCTTCCTCAGTTTTTCTCTGTTTTAAATGCAAACATATAAATTACTTCAACTCCACCCTAAAATCAATCCAGATCATTCAAATGAAGTCAAGTAAGACCCAAACTCCCAATCAGTGCATTAAAGCTGGCAGCCTGCTTTAATTTGTTACTCCTACACCTTTAGTTTGCCTGACACAGCTGGGGAGCGCTGCCAGTGAATGCTGCATGAACTCCTGTGTGTGAAGTCAGAGGGGAACGGACAGTGAGTTCTCCCCTGGCTGTGAGCCACAGCCTGGAATTTCCTGACAGTTTTTCTTTGTGGTTCTGAGAGCAGCTTGCTGTCAGGGAGTGTTTCTTGTGTCCCTTCCCCACCCCATATGCTGTTTTCAGTCTCTATTGCAGCATTCTGGAGTATTTTGCTTTCCAAATGAGGTCCACAGGGTACACTAATAAGTTGAAACATCACAATATGCATCACTTAGACATTGCTGTAAGCCTCTAGCTCCAGCCCACAAATGCTACCAACAGCGAATTCATTCCTCGGACGAGCAAGTGTAATTTATAATTCAAAGCAGCAGTTGAAACTGTTTGACTAATAAAATGTCCTTCACTCGACTCCTCGGTTAAAGCCTGGCTTGTACCAGCCTCTTGTCAGATGTAATCGCTCTAGGAAATCCTTTTCCAGTGTGCACTTAGCAGTAGAACCTGAATTTTCTCTAATACATGCTTTGCTCTCCACTCCCCAGTACTTCCCTAAGTTCTCCCACTGTTCCCATCCCAAATGCCTCAGCCCATCCAGCAGCTTCCCCCCATAAGGATCAGGTTTACCTGAGCAGCAGCGGAGCAGCAGTGCCTAAAATGGAGATTTCAATGGGATGTGACAGGGAGATTTTCCCTCTCATCTACATACTTCTGTAGTTGCCACCTTTGGGAAAACAGCCTATCTACCAGCAGAAGGCTTCCAAATATCTTGTCTCTCAATGTGTCCAAGTATTTCTTGCTGCTTTCACAGCTCCCAGGAAGTTTTAATTACTTTTGGTTTTTAAATAGAGGCAAAGCACCAGAATTCAGCAACTACACAGAAACAAGCTGTCAGAAGGAAGTGGGTGTGAAGACCCTCTGAATAAAGTCATCCCAAAAAAAGCTGAGCTTTCTCTCTCCAAACTTTATTTCACGAAGCTCCTTGTTCTCCTCACATTTATAAAAACTCTTCTTGAAATCCGCTCTGCCTGCACATCCTTGGCTGCCGTGACTCCTCTGGGGCATGATGGCCATTTCCATCGGGGCAGGATGCTCGGTGGGGAGTAGGTGCCTTCTCTGTCATTTGGCAAAGTTCATCCCTCTCGCCTGCTCCTTGGAAGAAAGCTGCAGGAGTCGGGCAGAAAAACGAGATCAGAGCTGGGGCAGTCCCAGCACTGTGCCGAGCCCGTGGCCAGCACACGAACAGGCAGCACACGAACAGGCAGCACCTCGCTGGCCGTGCACCCTCTGCCTCCCGAAATGTCAGGGCTGTGCGGGAGCAGGCGTGCGGCTCTTTCTCCAGCGCTCACTCATCCCTGCGTACCCTTGCCCGTGCTGGTGTGAAATCAGGGGCTTCCCAGCCTTTCCCTCAGTCACCTCCATCGGACCACTTTGTCCTTGGGTGGTATTTGCTTTTCTGAGTCAAGAACGTGCTGGAGAGACGCTCCCGTTCGTCTCCGGCTGCTCACTGATTCCCCATGCTGCTCTCCTGTTGTTTGCTTCTACGGCAAAGAGAAAAAGCGGCTTTTGCTGGTGAGGTCCACAGTTGTGATAGGATCTTTTTTCCTCCTGTTTAAAATGTAAGGTCTCGCAAATTAAGAAGCTACAGCCTGTCTAGGTCTTATACCAGTCAGTCTCTGATTCATCAGAGAATCTCCTTGGTAACTAGCAGTTCCTCTCTGATGATTTGCTACTAAAAAGCTCTCCCAATTTAAAGATAAAACACAGTGAAAGCAGAAAGAGGAGCTACACTGTATAGATACCTTATACAGAAACATATGCCTTGTGTGCATGCAGCTATACTGGATATTTTCTGATGCGTGTGGGAAGCAGCCTCTCTGTGAGACAGCATGGTATTACCCTATGGATGGCAAATGTGCCCCAGTTGCCTCATCTCTGCTAGAAATCCTTTTTGCTGCTCCAGGGTCGGTAACCCCATCTTCAGGGTAAATAATCCCCCAGGAGAAGATGAGGTTGGCATTTAACGAGGGGCTCAGCAGTTCATGCTTTAATAAGCCAGATTTCTGGCCTTGCGTGGGACTGATTGCCAAGCACAAAGATTCAGAGACGGGGTGACTTTCTGCAGGAGCTGTGCCTGGTGTGTTTGATGCTGCCTGGTTGCCCTCTGGCTCTGGTAACGAGCCCCTGCTGCCTGATCCCCTCCTCACACATAGCAAAGCGCTGTCTGTGCTCTGGTGCCTGCTCAAGCTGGAGGGAAGGTGCTCGATGAAGATTTTTTTTTCCTATGAACCAGTATTGCTGGAAAAGTTGATCCAAGGTGATGCTAAGAACGCTCTGTGTTTGAAATAGTGAGTAACTGTGCTCAGAAAGTCAGCGTAAGTGAAGGATGCCAGAGGCCAGGGAGCTTTGTGGTGAGAGCTGCCTGGGGTTCCTGAGGGATGAGGGAATGGTGTGGGACTGGTTTCTAGTGTTAATATTGTGCGTTCTGGCTGTGTGGTGCACTTACAGCCAGAACTCTCCAACTCCCTGTACATGCTGTGCCTGTCCCAGCAGGACTGTCCTGCTCTGTGTGGGGCTTTCTGTGATGCTGAGCCCACTGGGGTAGTGAAGGGGACATCAAATTCTAAATGAGTGCAACCGAGCTGCTTCCAACACTTTTTACCAGATAAATCAGGAATTAAAACCACTCCTAGATTCCTCTTGCAAAACCCTTCCAGCAGCTGTTGGATGTGAGCAGAGGGAGGGTGAAGAACAAGGCAGGCTCACAAGGCAGACATGGGCAATCCACAGCCCTCTCTGTATTTCCTCACTTGCCTTATGTCCCATGGCACTAATTCCTCTGAATTATTACAACAAAGAGCAACAAACACCAGATCCATGAGATGTTTTCCCATCCCTGCAAGAGGGTTTTGAGCTCACTGTGAAAGCTTGCCCAGCCCGGGAGGCACCAGCACCTGGAGGAAGGCTCTTCCAGGCAGCTCTGGCAGTGGGGAGATCATGCTCCATGGATGTCAGCAATCTGGGACAAAATCTCTGTTCCCATAAGGTGGTGTGGCATCTCTAGCATCTGGGGAGAGGCCCAGGATAATATGCTCTGCCTGGGGAGGCCTGATCCAGCCCTGCTTAGATTCAGACCTGTGTTTTCAGGGTATTTAATTTTAGCAGGAAAAAACTTGGGTGTAAATGCGCTGCCCATACCAGCAAAGCCAAAAGTGCTCAGACCTACATTTATCAAAGAATATGGGTGCCAATAGACTCGTTCTGATAAATGAGAGCTGATATATTCAAGCCCATTTTTGATGCAAAAATCAAACACGATTGATTGAACGTCAGGAACATGACCTCATTCTGGTTAAGGGATGAGCTTTTAGATAATCCAAGTTGTTATAAGCAAGGCCTGACTTCCACCTCAGTCAGGAAGAAAAGGGGAGATTGATGCTCATCCTTCCCCTTCCTGCTCTCCTGCTGCCACTCTGGCTGCTGAGGCTTGGCATGGGCAGGTGAGATCCTGCTGTGTGGAGTCAGGTGCTGCTGTTTCAGGCTTGAAGGGAAATTACAAGGGGAGGCCTCTCCTCCACCTCTTTCCTGCCTTTAAGTGTCCTTCCTGAAGCTTGAAAGCCTTTGCTGCTATCAGATCTCCGAGCCTGTGCCTCTTGGTGGAAGGGAAGCAGATGGAGCCCCTGATGTGAGGGATGTCTGCAGGCATGTCCTGGCTGGCTTCATCTCCAGGATCCCTTCATGGAGGGAAGGATGGAGAGAGGTCAGGTCCAGCAGCAGTCACTCAGTGCCATTCTGTGACCAGAAGCCACCAGGCTGGGAAAAGCAGGATCATTTTGTTTTGCCCAGGGGCAGCAGGAGCTCATCTCCCCCAGGGGAGCATCAGAGCAGAGCCTGGGTGCCATGCCCCTCCGCAAACTCTTCTGAAGCAGGAAATGCTCCCTTGAAGCCTGTCCTGACCTAGGGAGGCAGCAAGCAGACCTGAAGATGGACTGTTTACCTTTGCTGAAACTCTGGAGTGGCCAGATCTCAATTTTTACGTTATACATTTTAATCACAGTGTTGTGACTTGGACCATGTCATGGGGAGAAGTGGAAAAGCATCAAAAACCTGTGTGTTCCTCACCCCCCGCCTGGTGCCTGCATCCTTCAATTGGTTCCCCTGCAGCTGCCTGCAGACAGCATCTCCTCAGCTGGGCTATTGCTCACCCTGAGTGGGTTTGGTTACAAATTCATATTTATAGATATAAAAACAGAGCTTATGTACAGTGTTTTGCTCTTCCTATCTCCTTTGCAATGTGTCTCTATTTTGGGAAGTGGAACAAAGGTGTCTGCAGCTATTTATAGCAGGGGAAGGTGCACAATGCCTTCAGCCTGGGTGGGCACAGGGCTGCCTGGCTGAGGGTGATATGGGGCCATCAGAGACGATGGGTTTTTTCTGCTTTTTTGTGTCTCTTCCCTTTTATTTCAATTGCTGGTCTAATGCTGAATAAGATATGAACTTAAAGGACCGTTAATGGCAATTAAAAAAGAAAAAAAAAAGAAAGTGTGCAAAGCCTTGGCAAGTATTTTTTATGAATTGAATCTCTTGAGATGAAAGCTTCATTACTGTGAAACAATGAACCTGCTACACTTTTAGTAGTACAAATGGGTTTCATTTGTATTAGGAGGATACAAGCTTATTATTTTTAGTTTGTTCCTGTAGTACCAGGAATGTTTAATGTGATAATCAACGTAATTGAGGAACTGAAAGTACAGAAAATCACAGCAGTCTCAGGAGTGATAATGACGACAACTGCAGCATGGCCCAAAGGTCTGGGACGTGGGTACAGGTGCGGCTAAAACACACTCCCATCCCAAGAGTGGATGGTCTCTTGTCATGCTGGGCTCTGTGGGAGGACAGTGCTGCCCTTGCACAGGGGGCCAGACACCAGCCCCTCCCCAGTTCTGGTGGGATGTACCCAGTCCTGAGCACCCAGCAAGAGGCTCAGAGCTGTGGGGTGCACCTGGGATGGCTCTTCTGGGAGGACACAGGGAGAAGCAGTTTTTGTTTTCGTCCCAAAACCCAAGGACTTGGGAGAGAAAGTGTCCCCTCCTGGGATCTGGGGGGAAGGACATCTAGGAGCAAGCTTGACTGCAGAATTTGGGACCTTTGTTGGAGGTCTTTACTGAGTATTTGCAAAGCTGGACAGGGTCTCAATTTGGCCAGTTTCGCTTGTTTTCCTTTCTTTTTGTTTCTTCTCCCCAGAAATAGCAAAAGGCACAAATTTGACACCAAAAACTGACTGTCAAATTCCCAGCTCCTCTTCCTAAGTACAGGGCTGTAAAGATTTTCAATTAAATGCTTCAGAGCCCTTAACACAGAGAAAACACATCATTTCCTCTCCAGGCCACTGCTCGTAAACTGTGATGCTATTTTGTGAAATTTTCACCCCAGAAACTGAGCAGCAGGCACTCACTGCACGATTTCAGCCCGAATTCCATGAAAGGCATTAGCAGCAAACTCATGGGAGGACCTACCAGCGATAGGCTGGTCGCCTATAGCCCAGCACCACGGAGATCCTACTGCAGCTTTGGGGAGCTGCTGGTTGCCATGTACCAAATCCAACATCTCCTGAACCTCCAGGCAATTTCCCTCCTCACTTCATTCCCTCCCTGATGCAGCTGGAGGGCTTTTTGTGATTTACTGTGTATGTTAGTCCATAGAAGAGGTGGAGGGGAGGAAGGCAGATCCTTGTGTGTCTGCCCTGGCACCTGCCCCTGGGGCAAGGAGGCT
This sequence comes from Gymnorhina tibicen, assembly GCA_013399875.1. Classification (NCBI taxonomy): domain Eukaryota; kingdom Metazoa; phylum Chordata; class Aves; order Passeriformes; family Artamidae; genus Gymnorhina; species Gymnorhina tibicen. The sequence goes on along the minus strand of VXAZ01007116.1, from coordinate 2,954,812 downwards.
GTGTGGGGCAGCTGCTGTGGGCTGCTGGACATCAGCCTGGGTGGTGATGGGTGAGGGGAAATGCACAGAACCCAGGGCAGATTTAATACATTTTAGATGCAGTCTCTGAAGCTGCTAAATTCAGAGCAAGTCTGAATTAAACGACAGCTTGCAAAGGTGCAGCTAGGTTTGTTTTCAGCCTTCTCCATTTTAATTTGTTTCACTTCGAGGAGGGAAATTTTCTGTGCTAGAAAAGTTGCCTTGTTCTAGTGGTCTCTAATAAATCACGGCTGTAGACACCTAGAGGCGTTTGGTGCCCTCTGGAAATGCTGCTGGAGCCCTTTTCCCATGGCAGGACAGGCTCCCAGCTGGCAGCATTGGAGCTGGTGCCCAGCATTGCCCCACAGTGCAGGGCTTCCTCCCTCTGCCAGTCTTGAAGAGATAACTACAGAGAAACCAGGTTTATTTTTTCGGTTTGTCCACTAAATGATCTCACTTTAGCACTTGCCATGAGTTAAATTGAAGCCTATTGCAATCAGAGCGTACTTTGAGGGAAATGACTGAAGGCAGAGCTGAAAGTGCAGCCGTGGCGATGCATGGGCTGCGGTGTTCATGCTCGTAGTGCAATTGCTTACATTACAAAGCAATTATCAGAGTTTAAAATTCCGATGGCATTTAGAAAGGCATATATGCCTGGGGGTTTTCCATTTGCAGAGATGTTGCTTTTATTGTACCTACTTGCCTAGTAACTCCGCCGTTTTAAACGCATCAAAGTGTTTTAGAAATCTATTTGTGATCTTTGTTGGAAAACAAAGGCAATCCTGCCAGGTCCACACAGAATACTTGCTCCATCGCAAGATGCTCCTGAGGCCCAGTTTAGGTTTTGCGAGGTTTAATGAGGTAAAACCCCCTGCACAGTGTTTCCTGCTCCCTTTTGTAAATTTTGGCAGCACATCCTTCAGCTGGGGCAGCGCGCTTCAGTGCTCTCTCTATCACTGCAATGCCATCAGCTTTTCCCTATCTGTCCAACTCCTCCAGGAGCAGCAGTCACTCTTGCAGTAAATTTTCGCCTGGAATAGCACATTATTCTTGTGGCCTGCTCCCTGTGCTCTGCAGACAGGCTGAGGGGGTGGGAAGGGCAAACCTTCTCCATCAGCTGCTGAAGATGAAGTTTCTTGCTGATAATTTGAAGTGGTGCCATGCTGGCTAACAGGGCTCTGGGCAGCTACAGTCCAGCCCAGAAGGGCCAGAACTGAACTGGGACCTACCGGAGGAGGAAATTCAGACAACATTGCTTAGCAAGGGACTCTGCAGAGAGGAAGGAGTTCAAACCTGACAATTCTACGCCTCCCAGCGGTGCTACAGTTCCCTCAAAGAGCATCAACAGGCTAATTGTTTATCACTGTTTATCACATGCAAAATGCATGTGAAATTGCGTGAATAATTTCCATAGTAACCATCATCATCACCTTCCCATGTAGGGATTGGAACGTCAGGATGCTGTATGCTTGAGAGTACCACACGTACCTGTGTCCTTGCATAAAGCACATACTCTTCTGGCAGCCAGCCTTCTGCTTGTGGGTTTCCACTGCTTGCCTTGTGAGCATTTGCAAAGCCTTGATTACTCATCAATACCCTTGCACTAGACACATGCTTCTGTAATGTCTTTAAGGTTATGTGGAATTCTATTTGCAATCCCTCTCATAAAAAAATAACACAAACCACTTGCTGCTAAATCTGGCTGTCAGCAAGCAAATGCCAGGAACCAAAATGACTATTATTATTACTGTTATTTGCACCATTCCAAAATCCATTAATTTGCTCATTGCAGTGTTAGGTAATGAACACTTCTGCAGCAAGGTCACACCTCCATTTTACATCAAATAACTATCTTTACTCATGTTTGATATATGAAGCATATTTCTTGCTTAGGGCATAATGTTTTATTAACATTATTTTCCTTTGTTCTTTCTTACAGATTGTCTATTATGATTCTAAAAATTGCCTGCATGACATCTCTTTTTAAATTCAATGCATAATTACATAAAACAGAAATTCATTTGATGCTACATAAATAAATCTCTCATAATTTTCTTTGAACGGGGGGACACGCTGCTATTATTTACCAGAAAACATGGATTTAGTTAAGCTTCATGGAATCGTGCAGTCACTGACACACGTATTGGATAGGGGCAGAGCAATGATGGAAATCACGTGAAGGCAAACTGCTCAGTTCGAGCCAAAAAGACTGATGGAAATAGTAAAAATAGTAGGGACATGAAAGCAAGAACTACTGAAATAAATAACTGAGATGGGAACTTGCAGGAAAGGTTCACTGCAGCTGCAGCCACGCCTGGCTGAATGTCAGCCTGGGTTAATTTGCAAGGTGACAGATGTCTTGGGAACAGGTAAATGCTGAAGAACAGAGCTGGTGTCCCTGGGCCAGGTCTGCTCATGGAGCTGAGCCACTCAGGTGTCCTTGGAGCATCAGTGACTTACTGCAGCTGTGGCTTTGGCTCTTTTCTTTAAGGATGATTGTGCAATCCTACACCTTTGCAAAAAAAAGTGTCACCCCCCTCCTGGCAGCACAAAGTTTTGACTGACTGACCCTACCCTGCTTGATCTGCTTCACCCACTTCAGCTGATCTTGTCTCACCTCTGACTCTTTGAGCCCAATTTTCCCCAGATTGGCTGTAACCAGCCCTTGCTGGGCTTCTCAGTGCTCTCAGCCACCATGCCCAGGTGTCTCTTGTTCCCCCGGCTCCTCCTCTGCCAGGGCTGCTCCTAAATACCTCCCAGGCTACCTTGAGTTGTAATTTCACGGTCATCTTGCTGTGGCTGAAGGAGTCTTGAGGGTGTCCCTAACCATTATACTATCCACTGTGCGAGGACAGAGCAGAAAAGGAGTCCCCACACCCTAAACTTTGCACTTGCAGGGGGTAAGTACTGCTGTTACTGTTTTGTAGATAGAAAACCTACTGGTTGGCAGATATTAAGTATTTGGCTCAAGGTCATAGTGAGTATCTTTGAAGTCGCTTGATAAACACTTTGTTCTCAGCAAAGGATGTGCTTCGGGCTGTGATCTTATCCTGTAACAAAAGCTGAGATACGTTGCTCCTTGTTTATTCTAGTCTGGTGGTATATGTTGCTCACAGTTAATAATAAGTGGAAGATCATTAATTGTGCCTTCTGATATATGTTTTTAATTTCTTTATTCATAATGAGCTCATTGCTGTAGCAGCAGGAGTGAAATATGTGATACTACTGGAATTTCTTTGCAATTCAGCATTAATTAATGTCCACTTCTCTCACAACGTTAATAATAATGTGCCTAATATTTCAGAGGCTGTTGTGGAAAATTCTCTTCTAGCTGGCAAGAACCGAGATTTGCATTTTAGCTTTTTGTTTAAAGATGCCTCTGAAGGGCTTTGAAGTATTAAAGTGAAGTTGGATGTAGCACCCGTGTCCAACCCAGCACCACGTAATTGGAATTCCAGTCCATCCTCTCCCCTTGTCTCTTCATGTTTGCCAGTTGTGCAGAGAAGGACACCTCATTTCCACAGAGGCCATGATGAACTTTTTGTTAGCAGAACAGGCCTGTCAGCCTTTATTCCTGCTGTCCCAGCAGAGTTTTGGTTAAATGCAGGGTGGCACTTGCTCCCTCTGACATCATTTATGTCCCCTTGCGTGGGATGGGCTCCCGGGTCTGTATGGTGATTTTCCTCAGCTGTCTGTTGCAATAACAACATGCTGCAGGTTTTGCTGGTTTTTTGTCCCTCTGGAGGATTGAACATGCCATTTAGCAAGACTGGCTATCCAGAGATAAAAATATGCCACTAAAATGAAGTCAGTGTTTGCCTATACTGTGAGATTTGTATTAATACCACCACAAGGTTAAACGCCTTTCTTCACGGGTTAAAGATGGTGGATTTACTGGCCTGAAATGTTGATTTTTCAGCATACCTCACTGCTGTGTCATACCTGTTCATCTCCTCAGCCCTGTCCAGGGGGAAGGAGGGGGCTGGGTTTTGAGAAATCCTGACCTGTGCCTTCTGGCAGAGACTGTAGAACAGTCAGATTGATGGTTCATGGCTTACAAATACAGTGTATCCCTCTGCATTTAATGTTCTCCCTAGTTCAGCAGCAGGACTAGGTAATTTTAGGCCCTCAGCACCACAGTGAATGCCTCTGCTGTGAGGATTAAAGGAGTAACTTGCTGTCAGAAGTCAAAAGCTGTTGCATTTCCTATTCCTGACCCTTTAAAGCACGGTGTGACTCTTTGAGAAGGACACAGACAGATGAGAAGTTCATAAATGCACACAGACTCAAACAAGAGGTGCTGCTTCCTTTTCTGAGAGCCCTGTCAGGCTGTGTGGGAGCAGGATGGTGTTGCATGGCAAACTTGGGAGTTTCTGTGTGACCTTGCTGCTAAAAGCTTCATCTTGTGGCACCAGGGGATAACACTGAAACTGTGCATGGACATTAAATCTTTGCTGTCTTAGGCTGTTGAATGAGCAGCTGTGGAAACTGCTGCTTTACTCTGGGTGCTTGGGATGGCATTCCCAAAAGGTCTTACCACGGCCCAGGTTGGAAACACCCTTGTCTAAGGGCAGCCTGGGGATGGAACAGCCTCGTGGTGTGGAGGGGTGTGTTAGAGGTGTGTCACTTTGTCCCCACGGTCATCTCTGACACCTTGCTGCGTGCACCATGTGTGTCTGAGCTTGAGCAGCAGCTTTGCTGCCTGGACAGATGCAGCTGGGAAATCCTGCACCCCAGCAAGAGTCACTTCTTTGCAGTTTCTTTGCCAGCCCTGCTTTGCTGCAGGTTGGAGCTCACCCAGTGCTCGTGCAAAGCAGCAATCACAAAGCCAAATCCCGGACAGGTTGTGGGCTGGGAATGGGGAGGCACTCTGAGGTCTCCATGCACAGGGGATGTACCAGGGACTGTGTTTGGCTGCTTTGCCCCACCAGGGCAGCTGGGGCAAACTGCTCCTTTTTTGCCTTTGCACTGTCACACTGGAAAGAAAATGGGAGGTGACAATTACTGCAGTTCCCCATCCTTGCTCACCAAGTCTTGGCAGGGACATGGCACTTGTCACAGCCAAGCCTGCCATCTCCTGACCCAACAGCTCAGAGGGAGGGATGTTGGATTCTGCTCCATCCTGCTTCACTGACTTGCCATTAGGAAAGTTGCTTGCTTTTGGTTTTGTGTCTAATTTGGAACGTGTGTAGATTTTGGTCAGGAAAAATGAACAGTGAAGAACGCTAATTACTGCACCCTGAGGGTAATGACCTCAGTGTCCCCATGTTGCATTTGGCTTTGGGATTAAGTGGGGGGCTAAATACAAATTCCAGTGGTAGCACAGGCTTTTCAGTAATTTACCATCTCACAAACAAATGTGCTTTGCAGAAAAATAACTACTTTAAACCTTTCTCTTTGCTACACGCACTGACAAATATAGCTCTGAATTAGTATAATGCTGTCTTTCCAAAGCTCCCCTCCACATCTGTCTGTGCTGAATTCATATGCAGAAGTATTTACAAAGAAATTAATTTCTAAAATTCCTAATGGATGTGGTTATCAGAGAGACCTTTCTAATAAAGATCATACACATCAGCAGAGCTGGCAGGTTTTTACTGGGCAGTTCTTCACTGAGTCTGGAGTAGATGCTCTGTGATAAATCTTGTTAGTGCTGTCACTCTTGGTGCTAATGGTGTGAATAGTCACTTAGCCTGCAAAACAGCAGAGACATTCAGTGGCTCGTGGGTTTTGGCAACGTGCTCAAATGTTCTCTAGCCTTTCCGGTCTTTTGCTGGTGTCTCTGACTAATTCACCAACTCTTTTATAACACAAGAGTTCCTCCTGCAATGTGTCTTTTAACCTCTGATGTTCAGACTTTTATGATGGGTGCTGCCTGCTCCCACTGCAGGGTGTGAGCCCCACTGCAGTTACCCGGCTGCATTACCGGAGACTGAGGTAACACTTTGCTCTTAGAACACCTGTATGATTTGTTTTATATATTTCCTTTTCAAAACCTTTAGAGCTGGACTTCCTCTCTGGCTTTCACAGACAGTTATAGCTCTGGACTGAACTGGAGCCTAAGAGATAAACCAAATTCTGTGGGGTTTTTGTGCAGAGTACAACTGGTTCATTCATTACAGAGGATGCTGCTGCTTGTTGAGCCCCCACCCCCCCCCCCCCCC